>DWLR01005618.1:0-10784 GCA_018246295.1 Papilio alexanor hazarajatica
TATATATATATATATATATATATATACAGGATACAAATTAATATTAGTAGAGACCTATGCGATCATTTGAGCATTTAGTCAAGAGCGTTAGTGGTTTAATGTCTCGGTATCGAACATTTGGAATTTACTTTTTAATACTGACGATTTAGGGTCGTATATAAACGCGACTACATTATTTAAGAGACAAAATGGTTGATTTGGTTTCAATATTGCATATTACCGATACTTCTTTCATTAGATGGTTGTTATGCTGATTAGTAGAAGGAACACAATCTCAAAAGACGGCTCCTATAATATTTATTTTTATCTTAAGATATATTTTATCATATTTAAGGATATCACACACATAGCAGATGTATCTTTATTGTACTGAGTGCTACCAAAGCTAGACAGTGTTAGCTACCGAGTGTGTATGCACTACACAGGCGATTTAAACGCCTAATAAAAATAAGTACATAGTCGTCTCTTGACGAAGCCATCTTTGCTAGAGTACACGTATGTACCATTGTTCGGTGTAGGTCAAATCTTAATTTTTTTATATTTACAAAAAGATATAAAATAATTACATTCGGGTTTCCATTGGGCCTCAGGAAAGATGTGTCCAATAGCTATTAAATGAATAAATATTTTTGTATTATAGCTGCCGTCTTTCAGACTTTTTCATTCTATGATTAGGAGTAAAACTAAAATACTACTATGAAAGAGGTGACATGTGAAAACCTGTTACAATAGGACTTTACATAAATGTCGTACAATATACTAGGAAAGAAACTACATACATGTACATTTACATTTAAGACTTTTTAACAACAAACACCTATATGTGTAGACATGTTTTGTAATTAAAAGGAGGATCACAACAAATAACGCCCAATATTTTAAACACTTATAAATAGAGAAAATTGTTAAGATCAAAAATTAGGAATTTATTAAATACACCTATACGTTAACCTAACACTAAAGCCTGCATTTGTATTGAGTAACATTGTAAGGCAATTATTTGTCATTATCCCATTAATGTTGTGATGTGAAATTGACTGAAGTAATCTTTGCATATTATACATTAGATTGCATTATTATTTTATTAATGTCATTTAATATGGCACCGCATACCTTATTCTATAATGAGACATCTCGGCAGGTGTTCGTGAAGGTAGTCAAAGAGTTCTGGGGAAGCCCCCGGACAATTGGTGAGTTCCAACTCTCGCAACTGTCTCAACTGTATTAGGCTGGAGAGGCCTCCCGAAGTTAATAGCGGACAACCTGGAAGAATAACACGTGCCAAGGTACTGACTTTTAAACTATTTAATATTTCCCATCACCATTTATCGGCTGGTCACTCATAGACATAATGGAAATCCCATAGTGGATTGGATGATTTGCTCATTCTGGGCTGCACATTACGGAAACTAGAATTAAGAACATAAATAACCAGATACACAGTATAAATTACAATTGATTGCATTTTTTTTTTCAATTCCAATTCATTGCGAGACTTAAGTGACTATGAGCCGAAACATGAGATGGATCGATTATCTAGTAATCAAGAATGTTGAAGACCATTGGATGAGGGCTGCAGAGGATCAGTTTGGGACAGACCTGAGTTCAACAGTGGAAGGTCTGCTGGCTGAAACTAATGACTAATAACTACATACCGGCTAATGAGAGAAGTTGTAGGGACCGCATGCCACACAGGTGCTGCACCCCGAAGTCGCGCAGCTGCGAGCACCAGCGCAGGAACAGCGCCACGAGTGTCTGCATGGTGCTGATGTAGCCAACGCCTATGTCCGTTATGTGCACGCATCTGAATTATATTGTTATTGTTATCATATCCAAATGTAAGGCAAAATGTTTTCATGTTATTAAGATAATGTAAGAAATTACCGAGAGAGAAAGATAAAAGCGAAATGTTAAAACACAAGAAAGAGAAAGCAAAGCATTGAATGTTTAATAATTAGTATTTGTTAAAGACAATTTTTGAACTACAACAATATTCGCCCTATTCCATTTAACTGATGATGCAATACAGCTAAATCTCTAAATACAATTCAGCTTTACATAACATCCAACCGCTACAACATTACGTTTATTTTTAAATATACCACACGTTCTGATATCATCTGTACCTGTCCAGCGTGAGCTCCTCGAGGTGATTGAGGTCGCAGGCGATGTACTCGAGCGCGTTGTCGGTGACGCGCGGGCACCAGCTGAGGTCGAGGCTGCGAAGGCGCGGCAGGTTCTCCGCTAGCAACTCCACGCCCTCGTCCGTCACTTTGCTGCAGCCGCTCAGCGACAAAACCGTTAGATTGGGCAGCGAATGGACTGTAAATTTTCAATAAACTTTGATACATTTCTAACTTTATGTAGGGCAGAGGTATCTAGATAAGGAAAAGGGGAATAGGAAGTTATAAGGAAGGGAAAAGGATTATGTTTCCGGCACCTTCCAGCAATGAAACATGAAATATCTTTCATAATACGATAAAATACAACATCACTCTTCTAAGATATCGCAAGTCTTATAAGATAGCACAATAATGTTATTCCCTTGTTCTATAATTGTCATATATCTCATTACATTTGATACTTTTACCAAGTCTTTTCAATTATTTAAAACTATCTTTTCCCGCGACCGTCCGCGTAGCATTGTTAATGTGGGCATTATTTTTAAAATATATATATTGCTTTGGTTTACTGCAAATAACTTATTTTAATACATTTTCTAATCTTAGTTTTTATTTTTAAATTTACCAAATTCTATTTTTTTATTATTATATGATATGCCATCTAGCGACATAATGAAGCAACTATGTGAAAATGTTGAAGTTAATTTTTTCGCCCGCTTTGTAAACACGCAATCTCGTTCAACTCCCTCTGTTGCCACTGATTGTTAACCCTTTGCCCTCCAGGGTTCAGGAGTGGAGCCATTTAAAATTTGTCTTCAAGCTTCTGAAAATTATTTGCATTGTATCCATTGCAGGCTCAGCAATGGAGACAACGCAAATAATTTTCAGAACATAACACAGGGACAAAGACAAATCCTAAAAACTACTGTGTATAAGATATTCGGCTTTTGATGGTAAATGACGGTTGCAGCTCGCGGATTATTACGCTCTCGATAACTAGTCCGCATTTTGCACATGAATGCAAGTAAGTTAAAAGTTAAGTTAGTAAAACTTACAATGGCGACATTGAATGTGCATATAATTTACTTGTATGTAAATATGATCTTATCACTGAAATGGTTTCGAGTTCCTGGTAATATGAATAAAAAAAACTTTGAGTGCAAAGGGTTAATATATACTTGAGATTTTTGTCAATACTTAGCATAACGAAATTAAGGATAATAATCTTAAAGAAATACTATTATTACCTATATTAACGATTCCATGATTCGTAAGCTCCCAGCAGCTGTGGAGTCGAAGCACACTCAACGAGGAGCTCTGCTTAGGGGAGAAGTAGCCCAATGCCGCATCTGTCACGTGGTATGCTTGCAGCGAGAATTCGTAGAGCGACGGCAACAGCTGCGCCACTGCGCCCACCTGCACACATTTATGTTCAAATGAAGAACAGGATAGAGTATTTTAGTAAACCAAACACATTTAAGCCGATCGCCCAGAGCAAGATTAAAACGTGATAAATGCAATAATTATACCATGAACATGTTAAAAGCATGTAGATATAATATGTGTTCATTAGTCAATACTCACAGCCTCATCAGCAATGTTAATGCAATCAGTAAGCGTGAGTGAAACTATCCGTGGAGTTAGACATGCCCACAAACCAGCTTCTGTTATTTCATTGCAGCCTGTTAATTCTAACTCAAACAGAACCTAAAAGTAAACATTACAATGAAATTATTCTAATACTTTGAGTACAAAACCGAGATTCATTTCTAATTTGATTGAAACCGACCTGTAAGTGATCAAGTATAGCTTCCAATCCCCGATCGGTTATTGCGCATCCTTTCAAACTAATGGCATGTATGTGATGAGCAGAAAGAGGGAACTGCCGTATGAATTCGTTAATATCGTCGTCGGTAGCGGAAACTAGCACAACTCCCCGTATGCCCCGTCTAATTATAGAGTTGTAGAACCTCTGTTGGCAGCACCCGGAGGCCGAGCGCAGTTCGCGGCAGTCCAGCACTGCCACCAGCCCGTTCCACCAGCGAGGCGACGAATATAAGAGATCGCGCCATTTGGTGCATACTTGAGCTAGTGTGCGGCGTTCGTTTGAGTTAAAGTATAGAAAGAATTTTTCAAGGAATTTGTCGTCCAGAATAAACTGGGGCCATAGCAGGGGTCGCGAGTCGGGGCGCTTTCGGCGTGACACGCGTGGGGCTGCGTGCGCCGGGCCGCATAGGGCGCTGGCCATGCGCTCGACGACGCCGGGCGAGCGCTTGCGGCCGCGCAGGCCCAGGCCGGTAATGCGGCGCGACAGCTCCGCCGATGCGCGCTCAACCACGCCCTGTGCCGACACTGACGACATCTTCACCCGCACGCGTCGGATGGTGTCCGAGGGCCGCCCGCCGCCCGGCCCCGCTCCGCCCGCGCTCCCCGCGCCGCCTGCACCCTGCTCGCAGCCCGCCACCGCGCTAATAAGCAAGAAACATCTAGCTGCTTTATCAATACATTATCAATGCAACCCATTCATTGACTTGTTTGGGCTTGTATTCAATATTATGTATATTGCTGTATAATTAGACTTACTGTGCCCCATGGTTTTACCCACTGCATCATTTATTCTCCATCCTAAGGATGGATGTAGCATGATTTTGAATAACACAAAATAATTTAAATACATGTTTTTTTTTTTTGTATAAAATGAATCTCAATTAATTCACACAGAAATCCTATTATTTTATTAAAAAAGAAAATTCATTTCAGGTTCTGTCATAATTCTTAAAATCTACCATACTTAATTAAACTGAAAAGGGACTGATTTTTGCTACGAATTTTATATATTTGAAATATAACTTTACTGAAATATTATTATACTGTTAAAAAAGTTGTTCCGAGTAGCAACTTAACTTGTATCTTACTTCAGTTGATTAACTTTTTTTAAATTTATCTGATGTTTTTCTTTAGTTACATCCAATACATCTATTTCAATTGTTTTTTTTTTTCAACTAAAATTGCAGATTTATATATTTCTTAATTAGAAATGTAAAACAAAATCTATCACTACACTACATTTAAAATTTAGGAGTTTAAGATTTTATAGTGTTTTTTGATTTATATATTTTTTTATAGAATTTACAGAAAACTTCCTAGACTTGACCTTTATTTATTGCTATATGAACATGATTAGCAATGAAAAAGTCACACACCAAATTTTTATAAATACTTAGCAAACTTTGCCAAACTTACTTTGCATGTACATATGTACAGTCAAGTTCCTTGGCAGTATTCCACTTTAAAATAGACAATTGTTTGAACATTTCTTACGCGTTGAGACATTGACATGTGTTAGGATGAAAAAAGGTTGGTCAATATTGTAACAATAGAGTATACGAAAATAATGATTTCGTCTTTATGGCAGAGATCATAAAACTTCCAAAACGATAAACAAAGACAGCGGTGATAACAATAGTCAGAAATTCAATACAGGTACGTCACAGATTTTACTTCATTTTGTCAAAACATAGCACCCTAATTGGTTATTTGTAAGTAGGAGGCGGAGTTTAGCTTGTCACAAGGAACAAGGCAATTTTCGGTAAGTGGAATACCGCGAAGGAACTCGGCTGTACATACATACTTTGTGTTGTACTTAATTTTAAGCTAGTATTAACATTCTCAAATTACCCAACACCTTCCTAGTTAAATAAGTATCTGGGAAAGTAATAGTGTAGTAGATATTAAGAAAACTAAAAAAAAGAAAACTCTCTTATACTAAATATAAGGAAAAGTGACTTCTTACTTTCACAAATGTAATAAATGGATGCTTGATAATTTTAAAGTAAATTATGTATGTAGTTTTAATCTTAAGAGCCTATATGCAAAACAATTAATCTTAATTTCATTTGATGAAATTAAGATTAATTGTTTTGCATATAGGTTATGTAATAATAGACTTATTACAGAACTGCTAATATTAATTTCCGTTTTATCCATTAAAATTCTTGGCAATAATAAGTGATAAAAATATTAAACTTAGAGCCGTTGTACTATAAAATACTAGAAACATGACCAAAATCTTCGTTTAATTTAAATACTTATACAAATTGATTATTATTAAAGTGATACGAAATAAAATATAAAGATACCGTTTCAAAATCAAATAAGATTATGAATATTTAGTAAATAAAATTTAAGTAAACTTAAAACATCATTTTCATCTTTTTCATTATAGACAGATAATAATAATTATATAAATTATATGTATTTCAATCACACATAAACAAAAAAAAATTATGAGATTTTATACAAACCTATGAATATGAAACTGTCAGCACAAGAGATTTCATCGCTTTAATTTTAAAACGGTTCACTATTTTTATGTTTTTACACTGCACCATGGGAATTAAGAAAATTAGTTACGCAAAATAAAATATTACGAAATGACTAGAAATGACGCTGTCACGGCTTGCAGCAACAGCAAAGAGCATGTAAAATTCAGCTTCAGATTCTGACTTCTGACAGAGCATGTAAAAAAAATGCTTTTTTGTCGCAGAAATGCAATGTATGGATTTATTATACAAAGCCGTTTATAGAAAAGTGCGTGCACACGCAACAAAAATATTGCAGCGATTTTATATTAAAATGCGATGTAAAAATCGTAGTGCGCGTAATATCTTACAATCAAAGAGATTAAAATAAATCGGTCAAATTTAATTTTTAAGTTTAATTCAGTTGATGGTTATTGCTTACGATCAATATCACACTATCCTTTTCAAACAAAAGTAGAGAGGAAAAACGCTTAGATTTCTATTTACACTAACAGACTAATTGGAAACATACATTTGAATACAAATATATTATCAAAAAATTTCATTTATGAGTTCCCATCACATTTTTTTTTATTTTTAACACGCAGTATAAAGTTAGTTCAGCTTCTATAAATTGTCATCGTATTTTTTCGAAAAAAACTGAAATTTGTGTCCGTTCCATAACGATAAAGAAATTGGAGTACAGGTTAATGAACTAAAAGGTTATAAGAGCAAATAATAGTCCACCAATTTAATATTCAAGCAAAAGTGTTGCTCAATATTCGACATGACGTACTTTGCAAGTTGTTAGAACCTCGTCTTCTATGAACTGTTTTGAAAATAAAGCATTCTCGAAAAGTTGCATAAGCGATATAAAAAAAAATTAGTTATAAAACACAACTTAGCCTATTATACCTGTATTTGCGCAACAGACACGAATGTTTTTCGTGGGAATGTATGTGGGTGTGGATATGCCCAATCCATTGTGACCTCCTGTAGCTTGAAGAGTGAGGTGTCATACGATTTTTATTCCTCCTCGGAGTGTTCCCCCTGGCGTGAGTAAACCAAATACTTTATTTTTCTTTATTGAAAATCAATCCTCTGAGTGTTATAGGCGTAGTCACTTGGACTTAAATATTTCTTAATCATTAGTTCATTTGACGTGCTTGATTATCAAAATACATAGGTATGACGAATTTCGAACGAGGTATTCATGGTTGAAAGAAGACCATCCGATAAACTGATTTGTCAGGGAAAAGTAAAAGAATTTTTTGCAGGTACTCTTGTACACTTTATTGCAATAACACAGTCTTACAAAACAAAATCAATGATACAATGAATTAAAATGATGGTAACTACAAATCATAATCACATTATATTACTGAGCTAAACTTGTCAATAAGCCATATATTTTTTTTAAATGTAAGTAGGTAAATAACACTAATTTGACAAAAAAATGAACTATTGCACATTGGTCAAAAATTACGAAGATTATACCTTAATTTCATCACTAATCTAGCATTTCAATAACCAAATATCAATGTTAGAGCTATATGAATGAAGAAAATTAAAACTGCATTTAGCACCACCAATATTATTTTGTAACATAACTCTAAGATAAATTAATATTTTACACATTTACACAACACGTCACATGTAATGTGGTTTTCCCCGCAATAGCTTCGTAGTTACTGTGAAGTGGTAATTAGCAAAAAAAGCAAAACGTGAATTTATATATAATCAATCAATGTTTATCTGGTTTAATTTATAAGGTTCAATGATAGAAATGCCCCTACGCAGTGTTGGATTTTTAACTTTGTACTATAAGAACACTGCCATAGGAATAATGTATGAAAACTGTATAAAGGAATGAAATTAATTCTAAAACAAAGTTAATTATTGATTAATACATAATATATGTGGATAATTTTAGCTTTAAGCAGTTAGTGTAGTAAATTATAAAAAAAAACAACAGTAAAATGTATGTCTAATTTACAATAATTTAAACCAGCGCCAAAGAAATATTATTTTGCAAAATAAAATTTTGAAATTATTTGGACTATCCATATTAATCAGTGCCTTGTACAATTAACAAAGCTAGCTTTTAGATAGAACTCGGCTTGAAACATAACAATAAATTTCGTTGTAGTTTCAGTCTTGTCATTTGGTCCTGTAAAAAAAAATTCAGCATATAGTAAGAAACAGCTAAGAACAAACGAACTATCTACTAGCATACAGAGTTACTAAGAAAAACAGATATGGTAGTTTAATATTTTTGTACAAATATATATTATACGACAATATTGAGCTTGTTTTTGAAATTTTGCCACCAAGAAAAAGGAATAAATTATTAAAACCAGAATGTTTGATACACACACAAGTGCAGTTTAGTGATAGGGTTTGAGGTATGCGTCGGTGGAGGCGAGGTCGCGGCGCAGCCAGGCGGCGTTGAGGCGCACCGTCTCCAGCGCTTGCTGCACGGAGCGCTCGGTGCCGGGCGAGTGGTGCGTGCGGAAGAACTCCTCGATCTCTTGAGCACTTGCCTCCGAAGCGAAGTTCTCTGTTGTCGATTTCACGAGACGCGCCAGTAAGAAACCACCCTACAAACATATATGATTTGTTACCGTATACCACATGAAAACAATGTACTTATTAAATGTAAATATTTAAAAGAGGTTATTTTTTGATTGGAATTCACAGATTTTTGAAAAATTAGTAAAAGTGTAAAGTTAAAATAGCAGCTGTTGCAAAAACTATCAGAGTAATGATGTGAAGGAAAGCGACATTTTTTCTTTTAATAATGATTGAGGCAATCAATACTAAAACATACATCTTTTAATTGTAGTGAATATTGGGTGCCATATAACACAGAGTGGGCAGAGTAGCAATTGTCTTAAGTAATTGAATATTTTTTAATGGTATAATAACCTGGTAGCGGTCCATAAACTCCTGCCAGTGGTCCTTGAAGAATTGCCAGGCGAGGTCGCGCCCGTTCTTACTGACAGCGACTGATACTATCACAAATACAGTATCTTGAGAACGGACTTCATCCTGTACAAAATTTATAATTTAGACAAACATGTGTTTAAGTAGTGGATGCAGTTATTACGTCACGTTTCTTTAAAGTCTATTTCATAAATTTGTAAAGTTTTTAAATGCCATTGCCATGTGTTTGTTCTTGGATCTGGTAAAAGCTTGATGGACATATAGTGCTATCTGTAACATTTGAGACCTAATTACCTTGTTACGAATGCACATTAAATATTATGAATTGATTAGCAATACTGATTAAATAATGAAAATGTATTTCGCTCAGGTACTGAAATCAAACTAATTTTACGAATTTAATCGTGTTTATTTATTCCGGTCGTTTTGTATAGTTTACAGCACTCATGGTCATGGGTTGTGATTTGGTCATGGTTGCTTGAAATAATACTTGAAATGTTGGAAACATGAATTTTAAAAAACTCGCATTGAGATCCGTAAAAGTATAATTTTAGCAACTGAGCGATTTGATACGTTTTGTTTTTTTAATCAATATTACTAATCGATTCACAAGATTTTCGATTTTCTTGTTTTTTTTTAATTTTAAAATATTAGTAGATTTTTATAAATAATTTACCAATATAAGGCATATTTTTATCATTCCAACGAAGCCTAAAAAGCTTGTTCTATGTTATATGGTTCAGGACAAAGATCAAATGGATCCCCACAAGCTCAAGATCTGCAGTCCGCACCCTCAACCGTTAAACTATTAGGGAACTATCAATATGAAGTATCACTACTTAAACATATATTAAGAAAGTATAATTTTCAAGTGACCGATATGGCGAAGTCCAGGACGCGTTTCAACAGGTCGGTGTCCCTGACGGCGCCGAGAGCGCGGCTGATGCGGTCCTTCTCCTCGTGCAGGTCGGCGGCGCGGTACAGCTGCAGGAAGCGCTGGAAGGTCGCGTCGTCCGCCTCCGCCAGCACCGCGCGGTAGCACGCGGACCGCAAGTCCGCCGGCAGGGTGCATACGCCCTTCACATGCTTCTCAAAACTACAACAAATTGTAATATTGTTGTCAACTGCAGAAAGGATTTGCGGTTTTGGAATTTCATATAATTATATATATAACATTTTAATATGTATAATATGTAAGGAAAATTGATTACTTTGTGTGTCACTCATGTGAATACTTCTTAACAGAGTCGGTATGAGACTATGACCAATTAATGCGACATGGTCTGTAGATTGTTGTAGGTTAAGGCGAGGCTATTATTTAAGAATATTCAATAAAACTCCCATGGTAATATTCTTCATTCAGTCCCATGGTTATATGTTTTGATAATAACAACTTTTTGATACAAGACATGTC
>DWLR01005619.1:0-10784 GCA_018246295.1 Papilio alexanor hazarajatica
GAAGTTATTTCATTAAAGATTTCATTTCAACAGGTAACATTGCACCTTATGAGAATACTGTGAAAACAGACACACACACACACACAGACAGAATTACAATTCTGTAACTTTTTATGAAGTATTTTGACATATATATTATATTGTTGTCTTTTTTTAAAATATAGTTAAACATTTGTCAATAACGTAACTTAATAGCTAGATTAAGGAAGATTAAAATGAGAGTATAAAGCTCCCATGCTGCATGCATGATAAAGATTAATACCTAGGAAATAATTATACGAAAAATACAAATATCAGTAAGAAAAAGTATATAATTTCCCTCTCTTATTTAAACTTTTTTATGATACGAAATATTACTTTGGATAATAAATAATTCATGAACCTACCTGTGCTATAGAACTTAATAAAACCTGTATTTGAGAGTGTAGCAAACCGGCCGGTGTTGATGACATTTTTGGTTAAAAGAATACGAGATACTAGACCTACCGACGCCATTTCTAATTATATTTAAAAAATTAATACTTGAGAATAAAAAATAAAATAAAATATATTTATGTGAAATACGTAAAAGTTGCACCACCCAAGTTATGAACTTTGATACGACGTTCGAATTGATAAGACAGCTGACGCTGACCTGACGTATGATTAGAGGTGGGATGTATATACTGGAACAGGCTTTGATACTAGGTTTCACTTAATACGCGTAAGTATCGAGTATGTGAGGACTAAAAGAACGAGTATCGAGTATGTAGAAGTATGTAATGTGGCGAAAGTAATTTGTATTGTATATGTATTTAACTTTGTTGAAGTATGTTGTATGGTTGAAGTATTTTGTTATTTAGAAGTATTTTTATTTGTTAGAAGTATTTTGTTTGTTAGAAGAAATTAGTACGTTAAAAGTATGTTGTTTTCGAAGTATTTTGTTTGGTAAAAGTATTTGGTATGGTAGAAGTAAAAGATTGGCATATATATTGTAGAAGCTAAAGTCAAAGTGTAGTGTACAAATTTCGTGTGGTTGTGACCTGACGACGAAAAAAAACCATCGCCACCGCAGACTTATGCAAGTTTGATGTTTTTTTTTTCGTCGTCACCTGAAACGGGGTCACATTTTAGGGTGAAAGTTGGAGGAAATCGTTTTTTTTCGTCACCACCTAAATCTTGAAGTAATTTATTTCAAAACCGAAAAATTTTGTTTGTACTATACAGAATATTGATACTTCTAAATACTTCTAGGAACTAGTATTTGGAAGAAGTATTTGCAAATACTCGTACTTGAAATACTAAGTACGCAATTTACCTAAAGTACGATTATTAATTCCAGTCAGTAAAATGACAAGTGCAACTGTCATTGATACAAAAAAGTGTGACCAGCTACAATAGTGATGTTCGGCAATCAATAGACTTAGACGTTTAGTCATGCTTTATTTAATTAGGTATCAAAGCGTTTTTTTATTGTAAATATTTAATACATACCGTATTAAATAATACGATTTTACAAATATGGACCTTACCAGCATATTAAAATTTCTCACTAGAACATTATTACAAAAGCTGGGAAAAAAATGTATAAAGAGATTCAGAGGAATTAACAGTAAAAAGTCGGGAAATACAAGTAACTTTATACGTTTTTATTCATTACGGTTGCTTCTGAATCGGTATATTCAGAATCGGAATCGGAATCAGTTACATTTATAACGAATGAATCCGCATATTCATCTATGATGTGATCGAGTTGACACATTTTGTCTTCGACCTTTATGGCATGGTTGATGCACTGTCTCCAATTTTCAGACGTCGCTTCCTTCAGGCCTTCTTCAAATAATTTTTTTACGTCTTTTATTTTAAAAGTTTTATTGTTCCTGGCGACGTACCCCTTTGCTTGAGTTGGGCTCAAGTACTAACTCTATTTTAGCTGAAATTTAATAAGAGTGCCACGTAAAGTAAAAAAGAAATCTCATCGTCTCCCTGCCCTTTTCCCACCTACGTAGGGTCGGCACAGTATCTAAAGTAAAAAATATATAAGTCAAAATAATATTAATGCATATATTTGTTATTTATAACTTTAATGTTTATCTTTTTCATTCATAAAGCAATGGACTCTGGTATCTTCGTATAAAAGTATTTATTAGAACGTGGAGGCAGGTGAAACCGCGGTGCATAGCTAGTCATTGACTCTTATGATTTTAAGTAGTGGTAGTCATAAGATGATCCGCGTGTCCGTTTGTTTCCTACCAATAAAAAAAAACATTCATATTAAATTACTATTTACAGTGAATGGCAACAGAAAGAATTTAAAGGGAGTTTCACGCATACCAATTTCATTCAACTAGAAGAACTGTATCATCTGTTTGAAAAGTTGGCCAAATATCTACACAAGGTGGTCACCAAACTCATGGAGTGTGGGTACCAACGTCACTTAGTGGAACTGCTGACCATGGTCAATTTGAATGGATATTACGATCCGGATCGATCGAAGGAAAACAATGCAACTGCAACTACGAATTAAATCGAACTATGCTTTTAAATTATAAAATAGCGTATTGAATGTATACAATATCGTTGTAAATATGCCTCAGAAAGTTAAAACTCGTCCGATTTATAGAAATGGATAAAGTCGGTGACATACTATAGAAGGGTAATTATTGCGATAACCTCTAACTATTGAGCAATGAGAGCTATCGAGCCAAAATATGAAATAAGTTTGTATTGACACGATCGTGATAAATACAAATCCTTAATGTCCATTTTGATGTTTATTAGTATAATTTTCTTTATTTTAAAATTTTCAGATCTAAAATGTGTTTAGTTATGGAATACCATTGTTCGTTTGGAGGCATAGGTCTGAGTTAGTCCTTGGATTTAATTAATTTTATCCTAAAATCTTTTTTTTTTTAAGAAAACTAATATCCTTCTTAACGGAAACTAAAGTAAGCTTGAATTAAAATACTTTCATGTCTTTTAACCTGATTCGGATAGCTAGCCTTAAGATACACCAACGATCTATTCTAGGAGTCCATTGGATATGCGTGTGGTAAGGAAATTTGGGAGAAGTCTACGAGGGATGATAAGAGATTAGTGGTGATGCTAAGTATTTTTTCTTGCAACTAGGAAATAGTTCGAGATAATAGTCGAACGTTTCACCTTTTTGGCTAACATATGTTCTTGTGAAAATTATTTTGTTATAAAGTTCTTTAACTATTGAAGTTTTTAGTGTTACTAAATGTTCCAGCATTTATAAAAAAATAAGTGAGTTGTACTTAGACACTGTTACTAAGAAATATAGATGTGAGTGTTTAATGTGTTTAATCTAGATTAATATGTTTTTTTAGATATTTATGTGATATGAAAAAAGACATATCTTTTAAATAAAATCCCACCATTTATTGTTAACCATGGACTTAGACAATTTTTAAACGTTATCATGTTTCCAAATCTTATTGTTTTTAAATACTCAAAGTAATTTTGTTCCCTTTAAGTGGTGTCTGTAAATATTTAATAATGTTTACTACAAATCCTTTTACATTGTTTTAATGTGTTAAAAAAAACTAATTATAATTTTAATACTAATATGAAACAAGTTTTTTACTTTAATTTCACTTCCCGAAATCCTTTTAACGTCGTTAGGGTAACAACGCAAATTCTTATTCTTTTCAGTGCTCCATTCAGGAGTCTTCTGTTGCGTTATAATAACAATAATGTTCGTTTAATCAAATATATAAATTACATTATTACAGTTATACATGTAGGAGCCAACCGCTGATCAGTTTAACTAAAGATCAATTGTTCCCAGAAATATATGACCAACGCACTTAATTTTGAAGACTATATTTTAAACAGTTAGGTTATTAAAATTTCAAAGTCTTGTAAATCTTTTTTATACTTATTGCAAAGTATTAGCATCAGTGTATAATCTTTATTTTTGACTAGCTAAACTCTGCATAATATACTTACATTTTCTCTGTTGAAATCTTTAATTACTTTATGAACAATAGATGTCAGTATTATTCATTTCTTTTCGGCGACATCTAGCGTCGAGAGGATAAAAACTCTACAGCTGTTTGATGCACAGAACAAAATTTTAAAAGCATTAGGATCTAAAGGTACAAATTAATTGTATAATAATTTATTGGATATACACTCAATTTTTAACTATTTTCGTAAGTTGTTAATCAAAATTTTCAAATATTTTATTAAAACATTTTGACGTTAACTCGTTATACTTGAAGTTATATTTAAATGCCGTAGCGACGACAGCGCCAATGTTTTCCATATAATAAGGGTATTTTCATGAAATCTTCATTCTTCGGATAAACGTCCTAGGGTTAAGAACTCCTTGCAGTCCGTTAGTGCGAGTGACATTGAAATTTAAGCCGGCGTTTTTTCCTTTACATTTTTTAATGTTATCAAAATTATCTTGTTTATAAACATATAAAGTTTAAAGACATTAAAGTGAACTAAAAAGTATAAAGATACGGTGAACGTTATCGATTGCAGTGCTACCTATTCTCGGAATTTCTCATCGCGCCGCACTCGTTATTTCACCAAAAACGTTAAATCACAAGAGGAACCGTCACCGTCGCCGAGATGGCGTTCATGATGCCCGTAGTAAAGAACGATTGGGATATCTACCACACACAGCGCTCTCGCCGGACTTCGGAGTCCGCGGAGAAGGCTGGTGCCGGTGTCGTTGTCGGAGGCCGCGTGAGGAAGGTGTCGGAGTCGCGGTCCGAGGGGCCGGCACTGTCGCCGCGCATGGGTGCCGCGCTCAGCCCGCACCGCAGCGCGCCCGCTATGCGCTCGCTGTCCTACTGCCGCGCGCCGCACTCGCGGGTCTCCTTGCGGGCCCAAGACAGCCCCAAGGGTTCGGCTAGCCCGCCCAGCGCAGCGCGCGATACGGAAAAGTTCCACAGCAGGTTGGTGGAGAAACTGAGAAGGGCGCTCGGGCGCTCGGAGTCACGGCGCGAGGAGCGCAGCTCATGAGCTAATGAGGCGTGCTTGTGTGCAGGGCGCGCGCGGAGTCCCCCGAGCGCTCACGCTGCGCCGCCTGCGTGCCCTACCTGTGACCACGCTATGGCGCGCCTGCCGCACCACAAGCGCCGACACACTATCTGTGATACGTTCGGGATAGTGTCGAGTTGAGTAAAACCTATATGAACGTGTTAACTTTAACCGCCTAATGTTTCGGAAATCCAGTCTAATCGATGTTTGGTTTTTGTATGAAGACCGCCTAATGCAATAGTTTGTAGCCATCATATTTTGGTCCGCTTCCCTTAATGTTGCATGGTTGTTTATTTGACCGTTCTGTAATACCATATTGTAATAGCACTCATCAGTATTTGATCGTATTATCTGGTCGTTGGAGGGGCTGTAATTGTATGTTTCAAGACTGTATTTAGTTTAAGGACAAACACCGGGTGTTTTTCATCTAAACATGACATTGTAGTAACCCGGTCGTTACTTCTATAATGCATTGTATACTAGTATTTTAGTAATTGTATTTGGCAGTTCGCGATTGATATCTGTGATTTGTTATTAGCAATAGCGTTATTTATTTTGAGTCGAGCATAGAATAGTTCAGTTTACGAGAACATAAAATAATTTATATTCAGATATAATTGGTTCCGACTGTTTCACTTTTATATGGCCGATTAAATGAGATAATTTCTTGAAATCATGTTTTTATTACTTTAACAAAATTTTGTCATTGTAATTTTGCTATTAACATTTTAGATTTTTTTTTTGCCGGAGTTACTTTTGGCAATTGTAATTTTTGATTGAAATTTAATTATTACAAGTTCTAAATACCAATGTACTAATATATAAATAAATTATACTGTTTGTATGAATAAGATAAACGTGTTGTAGTCATCGCGAATGAGCAAGTGATAAATTATCCTAAATTATCGACAAATGATGTCATAAATCTTTAGTATTGTATGTAAGCTATAAAGTACTTTTGTTATATATTTTGCATGATTTTAAGTGATGTTAAAATGACTGTGTAAATGGACCAGCTTTATTAAATAATAATAACGATAGAAATCAGTTAAACTGGAGACTGTCGTATTAAAAATAATGAAGGTGTAATGTATGTAAATTTAAGACAATTAAGTGGGATTGAATACGGGGAGACAGAACTACATGATGAATTGCATTTTCATACTTTTAGAGAGAAATAAATAGCGACTGTTTAAATTTTTTGAAATTGCCTCTGAACTGAATGATTAAATGCTTTATTGTGGTGATTAGGGTGGATTGAGTTTCTAAATTTCTGAACTGCCATTTTGACTTTTAGAAAGAAATGTCCTAATTTAATTCTGCACTTTTAGTACAGTAAATATGTACATATTTACCGCGGATTTAACATTGCATGATAAGAACTGTGTTGTCTGATCTGATTTTTTCCTAAATATAAAGCTTATTCAATATGTTTCATGTTTTATTGTACCTGTATCTTCCACGTGTACACACATTATTAATTGTTGCATCATCATATCAATCCGACTTCTTTATTCTTCGTTAGATACAGCCTATACATTTGTAAGTTGAGGTTCTGCGATCATTCTAATTGAAAGAAATAAATATAATTTTGGATAAAACTACGTACGTGAGTATTAAATTCGATTCTTACGCCAGAGAATATTTTTTGGTGTATTAAAGATCACATATCGTTTTTAAGTTACTTTAAACGTTCTTTTACCATAAGGCTGATTACATTATGAGCATCACTACATCCCTACTTATAAAAAGTATTTAAGTAGGTTATTCAATCCTGATTGTATTAGATCATTACGTAATAAGAATATTTCGTGTTGCATTGCGTTGTCGCCAAAAGGGGGTTAGGGCAAGGGGTGATGAGGGGACGATTCTAGAATGTTCGACATTGAATGCGGTCCGGGAATTCCGACGCTGCCAAAGGGATCTAAATTGCGCTTTTTGAATTCAAATCTCGAAATGTTGCCATTATACTTTCTAAAATGACATGCTATATAAACAGGGAAAATTATCCTAAAATATTGTTGTAGTAATATTTAGATTATTGTTATTTGACAAAGAAGATTCCTACGACTTTTTAGTAGCATATGGACTGAGGTTAATACCAATCCGTGTGCAATTTTATAAAGGTTATTCTATTTCAAATCTAAGGGATTTGTGTTAGACCAAGGATATCTCACATCACAAAAAATTGGTCTAGGAAAAAATCGCAAAATTTTTTCGACTCTACAGATAATCGAATTAAGAGCTTTGTAATAAAGTTTTTTTTTATCATTGACTGACCTTTAACAGCTAAAGCAACAAAAATATTTCTAAGCTTACTCGAGTTATCGGCAAGAATACTTCATTATCGGTAATTTAATATGTGCATCAAATGCCAGAGCGGAGCATCGTAAATGTAACCAGCATTCTTAAAGTTACTTATGTTTATTTTAATTAGTTTCGATTAAAGCCAAAGGACTATTCTCAAGCATGGTGAAGTAAAGGTCGACAACAGTGAAAAAAACAAGTTTGTATTTCAATCGTCTACTTTGAAATTATTTTGAATATAATCCTATATAGACTAAAAAAATCATAGTCCGTACAGATTTACAATATTCTAAGTTAGCAGAAGCAAGATGATCTGATCTAGGATATCCAGTTTTGATACCATAATATTATATGATTGTTATAACACGTGACGATATATATATTATTATCTTAATAAGGTACGATAAAGATATTTACAGCTTATAAATTATACTTTAAACTTATCATTATCTTTAAGGTTAAAGAGGGGCTTACTATAATCTCCCATTGTTCATTGCGAAAAGATTTTTAGACATTCAAACCCGAAGCGGTGAAAAAATAAAGTTTTATTATTTGATAAACCGCTGTACTTATTGATGTTAAAGTGTATAAACCTATCACTACTAAAACACTACTATAAAAGAAATATTAATCGAAAACGTTAAAATTGCCCAAAAGGTTAGATTTGTTAACAAGGGTGAAATTTTATATATAAATAAAGTACTATTGAAGACAAAACTATTTTTTTTTTAGAATACAATTGAATGGAACATATTATTTCGTGGGGACAAAGTCCCAAAGTCATTACCTAACATTTGTAAAGCAATAAATATAACTCATCTGTATTTTAGTATTTAAGTTTTAGAAATGGGAGGGAAAAGAATAATTCATGAAATGATGTGACGTAAGACGCAGCATTGACCCGTTTCGCTTAAAAGCCAGTTTTAAGTTTTCGTTCTTCCGACATATTACTGAGTCAAAAATACTTATTAAAATTAGTAACTTCAATTAGTCGGTCGGCGCGCACTAAATTGGAATACGTGTCATAAGAAATTGATAAAAATGTTTTAATCATAAACTATACTAAGAAGTCATGCTGTGTAATAAATTAACAGACGAGGTGAATGATAAAAGTTATTGGTTAATTGTGATAAACGAAATGATAAGTCTACGGCGATTTACGTTGAATTATTAACTCCTTATCTATACTCTGAAGCGGTTTGGTCTGAATTTATTCATGAATAATGACGGAAACTTCCATTGTTTCCGCAACATAAAAATTCAAGTGTATATTTTTCCCTTAAAACAGGAGGGAAAGGAAGATTTATCTGTGGGAATATTTCACCCATACCCATGAGAGGTTACCGGCTATTACTAATATATTTTTTTTACTGTAGGTATTATTAAGATTTATAAAAGGGCAAACAAATGATACACAACTTTAACATATAGACTGTTTAGGTAAACAAAAATTATAGTGTATAAACATGCTGCTACATATAGTTAGGTAACTATATGTAGCAACATGTTTATACACTATAATTTTTGTACTGTTTTATTTGCTCACACAATAATGTAAAATGTAAATAATGTAAAATGTCATTTGTATTTTTATTATATAAAAATGCTGTTGATTTTCCTAACAATAAACAAATAAACACACAATAGTTTAATGTTTTAACAGAAATAAAACCGACTTCAACTTTGTATAGTTCTTCCCTTTTTGAGGTATAAGAAAAGCCTTATTATAGGTTGCTTCAATGTCGTTTACCATGGTAATGTTGACAATCACTTTTTGACACATGCCTATTTTCGAAATTAATATACGCGGAATAAATTTTACAAAAAAAAAAGAAGCGAAAGCGTGCGAAGCCGCAGGGAACTGCTATTTTTATTAACAAGTCATTAATAGACACGCTATGTCTCATTTCATGCCCATTAAATCAAAACTGGCTTTCTTAAGGCTGCCAATATGTCAATTTTTCAACCCAAGGTTAAATAAACTTCATATGAAAATATTAAAGGAACGCGTGCGAAGCCGCAGGCAATATCGAGTTTTATTTACGAGTCATTAATAGCCACGCTATTTTTCGTTACATGGCCATTAAATCAAATCAGGGCTTGTCTATAGTCTACCACTATGTAAATTTTCGGTATATCATTGGAACCCAAGGTTCATTAGCATTTAGAATTAAATGGGACCTTGCGAATATCCCCTCTCCAACGAAAAAAAATTGAAATCGGTTCAGAATAAATGACAAAGTTAAAAAAAAATACAACCGAATTAAGAAACTCTCCTTTTTTAAGTAGGTTAAAACACATATAGTAGTGTGATAAGATGTGTCGACACACGGGTCAGACTCTCGTTGATATTTTGAATATTAACTGAAAAAATGTAAAAGCAGAGATCAATATAAGTAAATATTCTAGCTTTCAATATAAGGGCTCAGTCTAGCTTAAATGCTTTAAAACCTTTGTACCATTGCATTGCAAAATAACCATTGCTTAATGTAAAGCATGGTTTTGCTTTGATAACGAATTTATTTATCAATAATGTTTTCACCAAATTTATTAGAATGTCTTAGGCTACGATGTAGTCGTGGGCAAATAAAAATGTAAAAAAAATCTTAATTTCTAGATTCAACATATATGCATTGTGATAAAGCAATTTTCACATAATACGTATTTGTGTTTATTAATCTTATTGGTCATACGCTATTCATTTGCATTATGGCGTTAAATCGACACTGAAATTAGATCCAATTCATGTCAATTAACAAATCTTGTGACCTGCTATTAAATATACAGAATACGTACCAGGGTAAATGTACTGTCTATCGAATACAATGTTCGATAGACGGCACCTTGAATGATATTTATATGACTTCATACAAGGGTTGTGTAAGACGATAAGGTTGATCTTGTTAGAGCGCTTCTTTTGAAGTATAAACGGCAAGAATGGGCTTGGTTTCACTCGTAGTATTTTCCTGTTTGAAGCCTGGGCTTCAAGCCTAGAGGATTCGGAAAGGTTAAGGTCGTAGTTTTTAGTCTGCCATTAGTTGAAATATTGCCGTAAACTATCGCCGAGCATTAGGATAGTTGAAATGGTTAGGTAACCAAGTTGAACGTTAAATTTGTTGAAGTTTTATTTTTAAAAAAATGTCTCATGAGTAAATCGTTTATAGATTATTCTGTTCCGTTCCTACAGTGTTACTGCAATGTTCTGGTTATTGCAGATAATGATGTGTCCCATGTCTTTAAAAAAACTGACCAAACTTTATTGTAATAAACCCACAAAAAGTCCATACAAAATAATATTTACACAAAAATTATAGTAAAGACATAAACATGAAGGCGGAGGATATGTTCTGAACATAGCAAATATGCCCTATTTTAGCTAATAGATCTAATGCAGTGTTTCTTAATCTTTTATTTGTCGCGGCACTTATTTAACGATTTAAAAATTTGGCGGCACACAAAAAAAATATAGAAACCATTTA
>DWLR01005620.1:0-10783 GCA_018246295.1 Papilio alexanor hazarajatica
ATTCGAGTTGCTCTTCGTTGTATGCGGTCAAATGGAAGAAGCTGGTATTTTGGAGCTCCAGCCCAGAGATGCGAGCAATATTCCATGTGAGGCCGAACTTGCGCTTTATAAAGTTGGAGGCGGTTTATAAAGTTATTTTGACAGTTTATAAACTGTTGAAAATACACATCAAATTGTGAACTGCTCGTTCGGTTCACAATCTGTTGACAGCGAAAGCAAGCCGAAGCGAAGTTTGATATAGTTGGCATAGATTTGGTTCTTCCCGGCGATCCATTTGGCAGATAGACTTGGTACACGAATCTAATATGGAGTGGGTAAACTCAGCGTTCCGTTTTCGTGTCTCTCAGTGTACTATCGGCGTTACGCTTCGCTTTCGCAGCTGTGCTACAGGTGTGATGATAAACTGGCGAGTCGGTCGGTCGGTGACATGCGCAAGTTATGGTAGTTTAATGAGTAGCTCATATAACTTTGTTAATATTAACATAATTAACAATATAGTAATTGTATCGGTTGATTAAAAAAAGTTAAATTTAGTTGTAGGTGTTATTTAAATAAGTTTGTAAACTCAATATTATTTCCAGGGCATCGTGTCACTTTGTTTGTTATATGAAAGGTTGTTAGAGGCTAACGAACCTTTACTTTGGATACACTTCAAAAACATTAACATCCACCCGTAAGTAGTCGCATGAGATATTTTATTTTTCGAAATAGTATAAAATTCTATTAATTTTATCTTGATTTTAGGGTAAGAGTTGTATTCAAATGGTTAATGCGAGCCTTCAGCGGCCATCTACCCCCAGACCAACTATTGTTTTTATGGGACGCCATCTTGGGCTACGACTCTTTGGACATTTTGCCTCTTCTCGCGGTCGCCATTTTGAGTTTCAGAAAAGAGAATATATTTCAAGTGAACACGATTCAAAACGTGGACGCCGTGTTGGCAGATTTGTCCACGATATCCATAGTGCCTTTATTACAACTGGCGCTGATGAAACCTTAGTATATCTGAGTGTACGGTGTTCTTACACGTTTCCTGTTGTTTTTAAAATAAAATCTTAAAACGTTAAAAACTTTTTTATATTATTATTTTTTTATTTATATTACATTTTTACTTTGGAGAACTTTTTGTTATTGAATAAACGACGAAAATCAGTGAAAATTTTATGATTTTTTACAAACGACACACCAATTTCCCTCGTCATAAAAACTTCTTTCAACAACCAAATTGGACAAGATGCAGAGTTGTTCCAATTCCCCTTCTTCAAACACGTGATAGAACCTAAGAAACGTGCTTTCGGGTTTATCTGCTGCTTTGTTTTCCTTCACGCCTCTTAATTTCCAAGGCACGAGCAGATCTTTGTGTTGGAACTGAGTTCTGTTCTCGTGTACTGGAAGGTTGACGCCTGCCACTTCGACAATGCTGTTGTTGTGTACCAAATTTTCTTTCTTTTTGCATAGATAATTCGATTTGGTCTGGTCTTTAGCCCATACAGTGATGAGAGCGCGACCTCCCGAACGGAGTAACCGAGCTATTGTTGCAACTGCTTGAACTCGTCTCGACTGAATAAAACATAAGAAAAGAAGTCAGACACAAGAAAGTTTCTACAATGTTAGGCATATAGTTAGGGTCAAACATTTGGTCTTTCGAGCCAGATCATAGTGTTTTGAAGTCACTTTAAGCAGTGTTAGCAGATAGTAGCAAAGTTGAAACCTAGGAAGGATATAAAGAAAAACTTTTAAAATTAAAAAAAAGGGATATTTTGGGATATTATATTATTAACATTTTTTTGTGATTCATGCAAGAAAACTGTGATTATGTTTGATTTTTTTCAATTTCTATCTATTTATTCCTTAAATCTAACCTGACTGCTGAAATGATGTATGACCGCAATGCAAATGATGACGTCAGCGCACTCATCCTTTATCCCCGCGTGAAGCAAGTCTAACCGAATGCAGTCGGCCACCGGCACGTCACTAATGTAGCTCTTGCATTCGTTTAACAAACCGCTGCTGCGTT
The DNA here is from genome assembly GCA_018246295.1 of Papilio alexanor hazarajatica. Lineage (NCBI taxonomy): Eukaryota > Metazoa > Arthropoda > Insecta > Lepidoptera > Papilionidae > Papilio > Papilio alexanor. The sequence continues at coordinate 2,018 of DWLR01005620.1, forward strand.
CGCCTGCTATCTAAATAGAAAATGATGAAAATAGATTCTCGTATCGCTAAATTATACTCGGTATCATCGAAAATACTACTTTCATACTCTCACTCCTTTGGGCCCTTAATTCTGCTTGTCTTTAAACAAAGCCAGAACAATGGTAGAGCTCCACGACAGCGACGGCCGGTTTAGCCGCGGCAAAAATACCATGCAGCATACAGCCGCGAAACTGAAGCGGAACCGAAATGAAGCATTACACCTATAACTCACCGGGATACGAAAACGGAACGCAAAATTTGCTCCATATGAGTTTAGGTTTCGCTTGCGAGCCTGTCTGCCAAACGGTTCGCCGGAACGAACTAAATATATGCCAGTTTCATATTAAACTTCGCTCCGCTTCTGTTCCGCTTGCGGTTCGCGGCTGGCGTTCAGGCGTTACTGAATACATGTGACGCAATGATAATTGACCGCTAACGAGATATTACCTGTAGTATATCGCTTCGCTTGAGGATGTTCTTGCCGTTGCCCGCACCGAGGTCGAGCAGCGCGGCGCCGGCGGGGACGCCCCGCATGAACTCTACCACCTGCGGCCACGCCTGGTGCCGCGTGCTGCTGAAGTGCCTCGATATCTGCTCGTACACCTGTATAATGTCAGGGGTGGACAGAGATTACGGATTTCCATAAAGCCTAGTCTTGGTACATCTATGAGTACTTCATTCAAAGTCATTGAATGACTTTGAATGAAGTCGGTTGGTTCGGGTATTCTTGATGCAGCCTTTCCTTAATATATCACCTACTTATTATAAGTTCGCCTAGGTTGACGTCTACCAACAATTCAACATACTTTTGCAACATATTTTGACAAAGATTAATTTAATTATATATCAAAGTGAGAGGATTATGTTTAAAAAGAGACATTACTTAGATATAAAAAAAAGTTTGGTTACACTTTACTTAGCTTGATGACTTGTGTTGTTAGAAGATTTAGGAACCACTAAGCCCCGTGATTTTCACTCAGCCTTGGTACTATAAAGAGATAGCTAACCTGATGCACATGTAATTCCTCTAGATTCGAAGCAACAGCATCATCCAAATCCCTCGTGGACCTTATTTCTGGTGTATCGCAGAGAGTCTTGTATGAACAATCACAGTCACCACGCCTCGTCCACCGGAAAGTTAGCGATATCCTCGTCTGTCTACTTCTGGTCTCACTTGTGATCACTTTAACTCTCTGACCATTTTCCAGGGTTTGGTGATTAATGATAGGGTCCCAGGTTCGAGACTGAATGCCATGCTGCCAGTCATATCTATTGTATGACATGGAGGTGTAAATTAGTGACACAAGCCTCTGGATTATAATAAAATTGAAAATTTTTATTTATTTAAACATTCAAACATCAGTAAACAAAAATTATTTATTTAGACTATTTCTGATACCCACAACTTAGAATGTGATATCAATGGTACTAATAACATACCATAATACCGCAATGTTTCCAAAAGATCATAGAAGTGCTTATATTATTTAAACAAGATGTTGCCTGCGACTTCATACACATTCAAAAGATTGCTATCAGGAAAATACAAAATAATGTTTTTAATTTTTTTCTTCTTTTTCTTATCACTCTTATCTTCCTGATTTTTATTTGGTCTATTATTTCCGCAACGTTATTAAGTTAAGTACCCACCACCTCAGCCTATGATCGTCCATTGTTGGACATAGGCCTCCCCCAATGATGTTATCAATATCAAAAAATGCCATAATCGCCTCACTTGGCAGGCGGGTTGGCGATCGCAGTACATTCCACCGTACTAAGAAAAGGACGCTGCTGCCCATCCTCCGGTGGTCTTCACATCCAGACACACAAAAACAGACATGTTTATGCACACAAATGTTTGTCTTGGGTGGGAATTTAACCCACGATCTGCGGCGCGACAGACAAGTGTCCTGCCACTGCGCCAACTGGTCAGTCAAACAAGTCAAGTACCCAATTTTCATTAATATTGATCAGGATCAGATTTGATGTGAGGTGACGCATAAAATTAATTGTTATAAAAAAAACTGAAATTAAGCAACCTGTAGACTTATGATATAATAATATATTAGTGTAGCTGAAATAAAATTGTATATTTTAGTAAGTAGAAAAAATACAATTTCCACTTGCCTTGCCTCTCCTTGCATAATTAGCAAAGACCTTGGTGGAATAACAATGGGTACATTCATGCCTCTGTGATGTCTCCAGTCCATAATTACTGAGGAACCGAGCGAGACTGAGAGTATTGTGGGGCCAAATGGACTGTGCCTGTCCACATGGAATGGAATACCTTGAAAAGAACCAAAAATATAGAATAAATTAGGGAAGATTATCAATTACTAGAAAGGCCTAGTAATAAGTATGTATTGAATAAGGTACCAGAAAATCAGTACCAATATTACAGAAATTGCATAAGCATGACAGTCTGCTAGAGTGAGAAAAGGAATTTGTGGTTTTATGTTGTTCATGTTTTAAGACCATCCTTACATTAATATAAGATATAATTTCACAAGGAAGTGGGTTCAGCTACTTTTTTGTATATTTTTCTTGCACTATTTAAACATTTTACATGTATATTTTAACTCTCAGTTAAACTCTTTGAATTGTCGTTTGAAACTAAAGGAATAAGGCACAAGAATTTTTAATTTGATTCAAAAATGTTTACCTTGGCCTGGAACATATTTATTAACAGTAAGCTGATCAGGTGGCTCCAAGTTAATATCGAATTTTTTTAATCTCGTCCAAAAAATGTCACATTCATTTGGTATCTTATTCGGTGATGGAGTGTCTAAGTCTACATCATTGCTTCCATATCGAAATTCATAACCAAAATGTCTTACTTGGCGATTTTTCAGATTCAGTCCTGTGTCCTCCCAATCAAAGAGTTCTATTAATTTTTCCTCTTCCTGTACACTTATAAAATCTTCTATAAGATATAGGCCTTCGGGATCATTATATGTACATGTTATTTCTGTATTTGGCACTGAAATATTAGATAATTATTATTTTCCAATATGTGTCTACAAAACATTGTTCAATGAATTACTTAACAAATTCAATTAATTAAGTTATTAAGTAATTTATTCATAAATGCAATCATAACCAAAAAAATGTCAATTAAAATGATTAAATTTTTTGTAAAAATATTTAAGTCATTAGATTAGATTATAGATTAGTGATAGATATATTCTAATAACCAAAAGTATCACCAACTAAATATCATCAAATATAATTATTAACAACTATATTACCATTGTCAACAAAACACATATACAAATATGTGTCATTGTTAAAGCACTTTTTACCATTATAGCTGTGATAAAAAGTTAAGGCATTGGCTTCACTCTCAAACAGCAAGTAGGCGTGTGACTCCCCCTTTTCAGCAATAAACTTTTTTAGTTTCACTGTTGGCAATGTATTTACTAAATTTACTATGTCATTCTTCATTAGTCCAGTTGCTTGACCAACATTGCATAGAATTATGTTCTGAAAATTTTGCACAAAGTATGAAAGTAAGTATATTTCATAAAGTAGTAGTTGAGTTGTGACTTAATGTCAGAAACAAGGCTTCATCGGGACTACAGACATGTTTTAGAACAAAGGTAAATATGTAATAAATCGAAAAAAAATCCATATTATAAAGACAAATTAACCACATGGTACCCAGGATTCACGACTTCCACTAAATTCCAACACAGCTTCCAGTAAAGTTCTATCATTATTGGCACAGCAATATTGGAGAGTTCAGAAAGGTTATAAACTAATGAGTAAACCCGGTGCAGTATGTCTTAAAAGAGTTAAATTTGAATTTCTAATACGAGAAAGCCTTTAATTTTATACAGCTACAGATGATAAATGTATAATTCATGATAGTTACTTAGAGAAATAACTACAAACTAGTATGGTTTAGAGAAACGTAAAGAAAAAAAACTTACAGTTCCAGGCTTATCAGAACAAATAACCCCTTTTGATGATTGTAATCTTGCGGCATATCTTTTACATTTTTTATCCACTTTTTTGATTTGGTTCATTTTTTACCATTTTATATATTTCACCAAGTTCAAGTTATAGTCATACTATTTTAAAACCCAATTTAGACCAGTCAACAGTATACACCAAATGCATCAAAGAGCATATAAATGAAATCTCTCTTCGCTAATGATATACAAAAACGGAGAAAAATGGCGGAAATTTTCAGAGCTACCAATATTACAAACATGTTGATATTGCTACCAATATAAAAAAGCAGTCTGCCAGTTTGCTGTTATCTATGGTTTCTTTTTTTAATTGAAAGTATTGTCAGAGGTAAAATAATTTGACTTCAAAATTTTGCCGTCCGCACGATTCGTAAATATTTATTCACTTGGCGCCGGCAGCGCTAATTCGGATCACTTGACTTGTCGCCGGTAAATCAAAATCTGACCATTTTGCACTGTCTTCTTCATCGGACTCATCCGAATCAGTTGGCAACCGTAGCGTTCGCCGAAGTATTTCACTATCTTCCGAAGATTCTGCTTCACTTTCATTTTTTTTATTTTCAATGTCTTCCCAATCGGCCAAGTTGTCCGGAACGTCAGACAAGACGTCCACGCATTCGTCGTAAATATTTGTATCGTCTCTTTCGTCTGCCACGATAAAAGGGCACAAGAACTTATACAATTAAAAAAATTTGACGACTCGTGTAACTCATTGTTACCGAAATAAAGCACCAGCAGAAATCAAAAGATACTAAAGTGCTGTCGCTGACCACTGAGCGATACTGTGCACACCACTGTGGTGTCGCCAACCGTTGACTGCTAATTTGCGCACGACACCACTGTGGTGATACCGGCCGTTGACCGCTAGTTTGTGCACGTTACCACTGTGGTGTCGCCGGACGGCATAGTGTTAACACAAACAATTAAAACAAATTTTATTAATTTTAACTTTAATTATTAATCTTTTATTAATAATGCAAAAATACTTTTAGAGGAATCAAAATATTAACTACTTTCGTAATAATACCATTATTGTTTAGTTAGCCAACAAAATATCACGGCTATATTGCCGTGATATTTTTAGGTTGCTTATTTGTTCACGGTTTCCCTTATTCGTTTATTCGATGTATAGTTATTTATGCATACATATATGTAATTAACAAAATTAAAGGAATTAGACTTACATTACAAATGAATAGTGAAACAAACTTATCTGGTCTGATGAGAGTGGCGCTACTACCTCAGTTAGCTATCAGATAATATGTAAAAAAATATATTTAAACATAGAAAATAACAAACAAGACATATGCAAAACTAATCCTAATTCAAATAAAGCATAACTCAAACTTTTCTTAACAAAACATTGCAAATGTACAAGTTATGTTAAATGTTATGTAAAGTAAAAATAGAATACAGTATTGAAGATTTACTTCTCACATAAACTCATAAAATTATCACGAACTTAAATAGAACACCAAAATTCTAATTGATACTCTTTCGTTATTACTGTTGTGTATAGATATATAACCTAATCGATCCCTAATCGAGAGTACAAAATTAGGCGAAAAAAAGGGCTTCAGAGGCCTTTTGTTGGGGTAAATTTCCTCATTGTTATTTAAAATACAAAATTTACACATAAATAAAATTGTACACAATCTCTTATGTTAATTTTTTTATTTCTTAGTTTTAAAAAAAGTTAATATATAAGTCGCAACAGTTTTAATAAAAACTTAATAAATTAAATGTTTTGTGTTTTAATTTCTTTTTCATTAACAAAATAAAAAATAACATTAGTTAACATTTTAACAAATGTTTTAGTATATCTTTATTTTCTATTTACTGCATTCTTCCACATTTGAGAAAATTACGCACACTAAGACATTTCGAAAATTCACTCTCGATTATATGTCAGACTAGCATGAAACACTCGATCTATAGGTTATATATATCTATACTATGGCCATTAAAATAGTTTCTTGCGTTTTCTGCAACGGGGCGATGCTTTTTTAGATTTCTGGTTTGTCCACGCGCTGGCGTCGCACAGATATCACGGCGAGACGCAGCAAGTGATGCTTGAGAAGGCAGATTTTTTCATTCAATAAAAACGTGGAGAACTTAACAGGGTATCGAAGAGGAGCATCCAAAGATCTGTAAGAGAATAACCTAATGTAGCTTAAAACTAACTTCTCTTTGTTACATTTAACCGTTTTAGTGCTACGCAGCGCGATCGCGCTGTCCGTGTACTGTGGTGACCCGTGTCGCTATTTTTGATCATGACCGTCAATTCGCAACGCGCTCTATTCAGGATGTATCTTGTCGCAAGTTTCATCTCGTCCTTTTATTTATTCAATTATATATTATTCGTAAAGTTAAGCGGTGGGTAGCCTAGACTACCATTCTACTATTTAAAAGGTCGTCCCAAGATCTGTCGATTACACCACCACCACCACCACCTCAGCCTATGACCGTCCACTGCTGGACATAGGCCTCCCCCATTGATAACATCATTGGGGGGAAATGTGCCATAATCGCCACGCTTGGCAGACGGGTTGGCGATCGCAGTATGTTCCACCGTACTAAGAAACGCTGCTGCCCGTCCTCCGGGGGTCTTTACATCCAGACACAACACAAGATACATCCTGAATAGGGCAACGCGCTCTATTCAGGATGTATCTTGTCGCGAGTTTCTTTTTCGTCCTTTTATTTACTCAATAATATATTTATACTTATTATAAAAAAAACAAGTTTTTTAAAGTACAATATCCTACCGATCATCATTTTCTGTATAGAAATGGTTAAACTATACAGTTTTGTTTAACTACTCCAGAATGGTTATTTAAAACTCTATATGTCTAACATGATTAAAATACAACAATGTAATAATATATTCGTAAAGTTAAGCGGTGGGTAGCCTAGACTACCATTCAACTATTTGAAAGGTCGTCCCAAAATCTGTCGATTACAATAGTACTTTAATTGCTACATTCAGAAATGTGTAATAGTCACTGAGGAACTATTTAAGTAACCACTAACTGACTCTGAGTGTGGCTATATGTTGAATACTGTGCAGTTCACTATCCGCCACAAAATTGAAATTCGAATAACACAGTGAAGGAATCTGCATCTGCAGGATGGCAGCAATAGTTGAGTTTCGGTACCAGATAAGACATATCACTAGGCGATAAACCACAGCACCGGCAAGTGCGTGGCAGCATATCAGCGTCAGGACACACTAAAAAAGGGTTCTATTTTATTACATTGAGAATTCACCATTCGGCCAAGTTTGTTTAGTAGTGAAGAAAAATAAATGAGTTTCAAAATTATTCATTTAACAAGCAATGTATAAAAATACATATGTGGAAATAAAATAAGTAATTAAAAAAAATATTCTTTTAGCCAATTCCTACTTTTAGCAAATCATTTTTATGTTGCACCATTACTTAAATCCTTTCATTTAATAACCATGTTTCGGGGAGTTGTGCGAAAATATGTCAATGTGCCCTCCACCATTCTATGACGGCGGCCATTTTAAGTGTTTCATAGTGCACCATAATCTGCTCATCAAGCCCTTCCATTTTATACCCATATTGGGGGATGTACAAAAATATGTCATCTGCTATTTTGTGGCGGCGGCCATCTTGGATTTACAATGACACCGAATGTAAAAATTGCATTGTCATCAGGACGAAAAGTGTATATCAAATTTCAGAAAAATCTGTCAAAATTCAACACTGGTCGCATTAGCAAATACCTATTGTTACCTTCCTAATAGTATAACCACGTTACACCAGGTAGGATCATGGCCATGCGTCAGTTTATTTGTTATAAAAAAATCAGAATGTGCATTCATAAATAGTGGTGACCATACTACTATACTTATGGGTCTAATAAATTATAAAATAGAGCAGGTTGCCAAATGATAACTTGAACACGATGACTTAAAACAAAAAAGGAACTTTTCATTTTTTAAATTATTAGCCACTAGTTACTACAAAAACTAAAAATTACACACTACAACATTACACTTTAATGCGCTATGATGAAATTATTTAGTAAAATTAAATCAATGGATCACAATAGTCATCGCGGCCATTCATTAAACAGCGTATCAATTTTCACCACATTTGTTTATTTTACACCAAGTTTACGCTATGGTTTACCAAGAACTTACAAAAGTGGTAGAGTCCGCAGTAAAAGTGGTAGAGTCCGCAGTAAAAGTGGTAGAATCCGCAGTAAAAGTAGCGTCTGCTGCTGCACGAATGGCCCGCTCGACCCGTGAAATACCACTACCTCACAGAAAACAGGCGTGAAGTGGAAGTAATTCCGTGTTTCGTCTGATGAGTGAGGTGCCGGAGGCCGATCCCCCCTCCCCTTTATAGCAGCATGTCAGTGGGATTTAAAAACAGTTTACCCCAGGGGGGTACCAGGACCACCGGTTTTGGAGAATCCACCTCCGCGCGTTTGCGCCCAGACACCCCCCTAGTGTACGGGCGTAAGTGCGCGGGTTGCCCTGCGTATTCTGGAGAGGGTACAATTCCGCTCGCTGTTACAGGACGAGGCAAACGTAATAAGCGACTTTCGGCAGCCCCTGCCATTCTTGCCGTGGATTTCTGTAACATCAGGGGACTCCATTCCAACCTGGAAGCCGTCCACTACCATTTTGAGATGGCCATGCCGGCCTTGCTATTTTTAACCGAGACACAGATATCTTCTCCTGATGACACCTCGTATCTTTCCTACCCCGGGTACAAACTAGAACATTCCTTTGTTCC
>DWLR01005621.1:0-10782 GCA_018246295.1 Papilio alexanor hazarajatica
ATATATATATATATTTAAATAATATAAAGCAAATCTTCATTTTGTTCTTCCATTCTTAAATTTTTCTCTTGTCCTTTTATTGAATAACTGTGATCAAACTCAACTGAGGTTAACCCTGAAAAGTACATGACATTTCCTTTTAGGTTAGTTTCCCTCATCTTAAAGGACACCAGTGTGGCTATATATACATTTATAACATTTTACTATAGCTACTAGCTACATTTCTAAATTACAAGATATAAATAATGAATGTGGTAGCAGGCAGTGTTGCCCCATTGATCTATTTTGAGGATTTTCCCCAAATTTACCTTATAGTTTTACATAGAAGAGAGTTGGTGAATTTTCAAAATGGCATTTTTTTATATCTTACCTTTATTTCGTTCTTCATCTCTACTTTTTTACGGAATTAGTCATAGTCTAACTGAATAGAAGTTATTCCTGAAAGTAAAATTAAAGGGTAATTAATTCATCAGCAATACAAAAATAATCAATAAACATTCATTTGTCTCAGTGTGTTATGGATTGTTTTAGTAATATATTTAACTATAGTGCTGTAAACAGACATGAAATATTTGATTAAATGACACTTATTTCTGGGAATGGAGTTTGTCAATTTTTACAGAATACATGACCTTCAACATGTTGGTCAGTCTCTACTCATATTTATATATAAATGTACATACTAACCATAAGATTTGTCTGATGATGATGGAACATTAAAAGAGGGTAGAGACAATAGTCATGTTCTTTTTCAGCAAGTGAATATTCTATAAGATATATAATATAATACGTAATATATATAATAATTTACATAACTTTTATTAAATAAATAAATGTCACTTACCATGTAGTACAACTAGTTTTCTTGATAATCTGGTCATCTGACAAAGGTGGCAACGGTAATCCAACAGATGGAACTGCGTTTAAAACTTGTCATTAATGGATTAAAATAATTAAGTTTGAAGTGATTGCTACAAACAAATTTATATCTTCATTTATTAAATGTTAATCTGAGTAACTCTTCTTTCTCAATGATCTTAATAATGTAAAACCATAAATTATTATTATTGATATTATACAATAACATAATATGTAAATAAAAATACCATATTCTCAATAAAACAATTAGTATTTTTACGAAAATACAAGTTTTTAGACACACATGTGCATACCTATATGTTACGACATATAGGTATGCACATGAGTGTCTGTTTTTTAACGTCTTAATTTTAAGTAACTTTAATAAACGATGGAGCCCAATACTAATCAAAAGAAGTACCTTTGATACGTATGATTTAGTTACGTTTGTCGACAAGAATTTTTAAAATTTACTGAGGAAAAAATTAACATCTTACAGATCTTCATTGTTAGGATTATTAATTATTTCTAATTGGTCTTCTTCTGGAAGCGATAAAGCTGATAAAGGCGCGTACTTATGTACGCGCGTATTATGATTATCGCGTCTCGTTCAGAAAGCGATAATCATAATCCGGTATAATAAAACCATTTTTTAATAAGTCGTGCCATACTTCTCAAGATGGCGCACTAGCTCTAATGCGTAGCATTGTAACCAGTGTAACGCGTTGCCGGTAAAAATTTCTGTAGCAAAATAGAATAGTAGTATTTTAGAAGAATAGTAGTAATACTAGTATTTTAGAAGAAGGTATACCTCGAGCCGTTATAAAATCATCCATGCGTTGGATAGACGACAGGATACATGATTTGCCGTCAAATTAAATATTAGTTAACTCAGATAATTGAGATCGATCACATTAAAAACTAGTATTAATAAAAAGTAGTATTAGTAATATTGTGTTTCAAATGTGGCTTAACTAATATTCCAACAACATTATGAGAATTTTTAGAACTTTTATTGTGGAAATTATAACCTGAAATATGAAAAGATTATCAATATCTTTTTCGGTCAAGAAATTTGTAAGAAGAGGTTTTTTTATGATATGCACCTTGAACATTGAATTGCGCAATACGTAGAGAGGGTGTTTTATAACATTGTGTATCCATAATGTTGACAGTTTTTTAATGAGTATATCTTTAATTAATGACGTAGTAGTAGGTTCGTCATCATTACCTAATTGGACCAGTGTGTGTACCAGGGTCATACCAGTACCAGGGTCATCATAGCAGATCACTGTTTCCAATTATTTGCGATTTTATATCGTTAATATCAGCCAGTGGGACAGGCTTAATTTTGACAGATTTATTTACAGGTTTATTTACATGTTTGGGAACATTATTTACACTATTCACATTTTATTTACAGGGATGGCGCGAGATGGCAGAGGTGGGAAGTCAGTATTCTCTTTTGTAACTACAACACTTGCATATATAATTTTGTTTTTCTTCTCTAAAAATTTTCTTCATTATAATGATATAGTATACATAACATAGCATAGCATAGCTTAGAAATAGCCAAATGAGGTCCACTCCAATTAACGCAACAAATCTCATCTGGTTTATTGCATTCTTTATAAGAATGCTCGCCTGAACAAATAGAGCAACGCTGTTTGTCATTGCATATCTTTGCAGAATGATTAAATTTAAAACATTTAAAGTATTTGTACAAAAACTCTGTATAAAATAAATCATATTGTACACTCTCGGGTAATGAGTTTGTCAAAAATGTGATGCTAATAGTCTGTGCTCCTACCAATTCATGGTCAACTTTTTTCATAAATCTCCTAACGGCAATAATTTCGTATGTAGAAGTCAATTTCGTGAATAATTCTTTATATGAGATATTTGCAGGGACAAATTTTATGATACCAATTTTTTCAATTTGAGCTACTGGAATATACGCCTTCATTTGATATTTTTCAAGGAAGTTATAAAATTGTTAGCCGTATTTTGCTGTTTAAAAATCACAAATTTTTTTTTGCATTAATACGCCTTATTGACGCCACGCCTTTAATATTCGAAAATATATGGTTAAAGTAAATTGGACTTTTATTTCCCAGTCTTTCCTGTATGTTTTTGCTTTCAATGAAAACCTTATTTTTTTTATAGAAGAAGGAGCAAACGAGAAACGAGTCGCCCAAAAGAGTGATCACCGCCGTCCATGAACATCCGCAACACCAGAGGAACCGCAGATGCGTTACCGGCCTTTGAGGAAGGAGTACGCTCTTTTCTTGAAAGACCCTAAGTCGTATTGGTTTGGAAATACCGCCGAGGACAGATGATTCCATAACACAGCTGAACGAGGCAGAAAATTTCGTGAAAACCGAGCTGTAGTGGAATGCCAACCATCAAGATGATGTGGATGATATTTGGCGTTCACCACCACCAGCACCAGCCCAGAGATGCGAGCAGTATTTCATATGAGGCCGAACTTGCGCCTTATACAGCTGTAAGCAGTGGGCTGGCGTGAAATACTGCTTCGCTCTTCCAAGCACACCAAGCGTTTTAGAGGCCAATTTCGCATTGCCTTCCAGATGACCGCGGAATTGGACGTCACTCGATATGTCAACGCCGAGAATACTGATACTGGCTGTGGCAACCAAAGGAGTGTTCTCGAAGTTAAGGTTAACGACGAAGGGTTGGTTTTTAGCGGTAAACGCGCAAATTATTGTCTTTTTGGGGTTGAATTCGACAAGAATTTGTCGAACCAAGAACGAGACACCACCCAGTAGAGTCTCCAGATCAGATACAAGTTTGTACCGGTTCTCATTGACGCAATCCCGAGAAATATTAGTGCGGGCCGAGTACAAGGAATCCCCGGTGCTATCGTCTGCATAGCAATGGACGTTACTAAGATGCAACAAGTCATTGATATGCAGAAGAAAAAGGGTGGGAGATAGTACACAGCCCTGTGGTGCACCAGCATTAATGGTTTTTTTTGGGCGGCCTTTTTGCCGCCCTGCTGCTTCCCTGGCATGGGTGGCCAGAGACTTTTTTCTTTCTTTCGTTTATTCAAGTTCAAAGTTACATTTTTTTCTTAAAATTTAACTTACTATCTAAGGGGTAGCGAAGGACTTTTATTTACATTTCCTGTTACTAATCCTAATTTTAAAACATAAAAAGCAATAAAAACAATAAAATACTATAAATTAATACTAAAATACTAATAATAATACATAAAAGTAAAGGGGTAAAATGACTAGAAATTTTATTGCTTTTTATTAAGTGCTAAAAATATTTAAAACAAACTTTGGTATTTAGAGACAGGTTATTATGTGTTCTGCGTTTTATTTCTGTATAACACTTTCTCGGCTACTTTTACAATATTTAATAAATACTTTTGTGCTTTCTTTATTTGCTAATATACTACTTATATTCTCTTTACTAATTTTCTCCTTTATTTGCAGCTCGAGTTCGGCCCTTTCTCTGCAGAACACTGGGCACTCTATAATGGAGTGTAGCACTGTTTCGTCCCGTGCTGGGTCGCAGATGCACGAGGGGCTCTCCCTGCACTTGAATCTGTGCAGGTATTCAGAGAACCCCCCGTGCCCCGTCAAGACTTGAACCAGCACGGGATCGAGGTCCAGTCTACGGAGCACCGGGTAGGCGCCTACCGCATCAGGTAAGAAGACCCTCGTTGTCGAGGCCGTCTCACCTTCTTTGTACCTCCTATTTCATTCGTCAAGCGACTCCAAACGTAGTTGTCGCTTGACGAATGAAATGGGGCATTGCTCGTAGTGAGGTCTGGTCTTTATCCCGACTGCTGCTTGCTTGCGAGTTGGTCCGGCCTCTCGTTACCCTCCACCCCCACATGTGCCCTTACCTATTTCCAACTAATACACTTACCCGTCTCCTCAATCTCCTTAACCATCCTCCTAATATCCATCACTAGGAGGTGGAGGGAGTCAATACTTCTAAGTGTTTCCAGGGCTGACCTAGAGTCGGAGTAAATACCCAACTTCACCGGAACTCCTAGCTACGTATTTGACGGCCTCATATAGGGCATACAGTTCCGCTTGATATACGGTGCAGAAATTCCCCAGCTTTAATTTCCGGCAGCTAATCTCCGAGGCGCTATCCCATATGAATAGCGCCGCGCCGACCCTGCCGTCAATTTTGCTGCCGTCGGTGAAGATCCTCACATCGACGGCAGCTCGCTGGGCAACTTCGTCACCGTCCGTCAGACAGTCGAACTGCAGCCCTTCCAGGTGAGCTGGGTGCGGGGACTCTTCATATTTGGTCAGCCTCTCCAAATCTCGGTCCCCTAACACCAGCCGGGAGTGACCCTTCTTTACTTCATACAGAAGGGCCGCCTCCTGGACCCGAAGGTCCAGAGGCAACAGCCCAGCGAGTGTCAGGGAAGCGTTCAGAGAGACCGTCCTGTAGGCCCTTACAATTTTTTATGCAAAGCCCCGCTGCACCCGGTCTAACAACTTCTGAGTGGACTTCTTCCGCGCGGCCGGCGCCCACGCACTGGCCGCGTAGAGGATTATGGGCTCCACTACTGCAACGTATATAGTCCTGATGATCTCGGGATTCAAGCCCCACGAGACTTTTGCGGCGGTTGATAGCTGACGATAGAGGCTCTGTGCTTTAATGCAGACAGACGAGCCTCCGTCTTTCGACTTCGGCTTAAATGTGCTGAATCATATCATAGAGGGAGTCTTCGGTCCCGTTGCGGCATAAAGCCATACTGGCGCCGGCTGACCCGCCGCACCAGCATTTTCTCGAGGATCTTGCCCATTACGGGCAAGAGTCCTATTGGCCTATATGCTTTGGGGTGCGTGTAGTTTTCCTTATTGGGTTTCCTAAGCACTGCAACCACTGCCTCTTTCCACCTGCTGGGGAAACACGCCAAGGCCAGGCAGCGATTTACTATTGCCAGGAACAGCTCCGGAGCCTTTTTGGGGTTGAAGCTCGACGCAGCCCACATAAGTTCCTCCATGGTGAAGGAGGGGTCGCATGATGAAACTCGTTTACTTTATCGGCTCGTTCTTATTTCTGTGTGGGCTGCGTCGTCTTCCCTCACCGAGTCCTCTGGGAAGAATACCTCCGCAAGGGTCCTGGCCGATTCCTCCCCGCTCAGGGCTGTACCGCCTCGAATGAGGTTGATGTCCTCCGGCCTCTTCGCGGTTCGGCCAATCACTCTGTAGATCCCGCCCCACATGGTCTCACGGGCTTGCTGGCCACAGAACGTCTTCCAGCTCTGAGTCTGAGCCTTCCTCACCTCACGCTGGTACTTCTCTTTGGCGTCGGCATACTATTGCACGATCCACCTTCTTCGGACCGGGGCCGCGCAGGATATCCATCTCTTGTACCTCAAGACTTCCGTCTTGAGGTCAGAGAGCTCTTCGGACCACCAAGGCAGTTCTGCCCGTCTCCTTTTCGAGATCGTGGGCATGGTTTCCTCGCATGCCCCCACCACGGTTTCCACGTACCGGCCCACCTGTCTCTCAAGGTTTTCCCTGTCCAGTATCCCTTCTATTTCAGCTGGTGTTATGCCTTCTCCAAGCCATCTTGAGGCGAGCTTCTGACGAAACTCGCCCCAATTTACCTTCTTCGTATTGTACTCCCGGATGGTGGCGCGTATGTCCATGCCCCTAGATCTCTGAAGGTTTATGACGAACAGGACCGCCCTGTGGTCCGAACTGGATATATTATCCGCGAGGCGCTAGTCAGCCACTCTCCCCAAGAGGGAGGTCGTGCACGCAGTAATGTCGACGCAACTACTGAATCTTTTCCCTCCGCGGATGGTGTCGAAGGTAGGCTCAGACCCCTGGTTCAAAAGGTGGAGCCCCAGATCGTCGAGTTTGTCCGCTACTTCCTGCCCCCTCGCGTCTATTCTAAGGCTGCCCCAGTCCGTACACCACGCATTCAGATCTCCGCCGAGCACCACGTTGGCAGTTCCCAATCTGTCCACGACGGAGTCGATCTGGTCCAGGTAGGGTCCAAGGGGCTTATCTGGCTCCAGGTACACCGACACCACACCTATCTCCCACGCCGCCGTCCTCACTTTCGCAACTGCTATGTTGTAGGTGTAAGTAGTGAGGTCGGGGCAGTGGGTAATTCATGGTGTCGTCGAACAGCACAATGGCCGCCTTCACCACCGATTGTACGGTACGGTTGGCGGCACACTGTACTATTCTTGCACTTGGACGCTGCCGCATCTCCCACAGACTGCCTATATATGGCTCCTGGACCAAGGCGAGCGAGAGTTTCCTCTTGTCCGCTTCATTGATCAGCTCCGCTGTGCACAGCTCGGACCTTTGCAGTTCGCCTGCACAACGTGGTACTGGCGACTCCCGGTTGGGGGAGCGTAGGAGGTGCTCGGGGTGCCCGTAGCAATAGGCCACTGAGGACCTTGCGAGCGCCTCCCACCTCCTCCTCATCGGGCAGTCGATACTGAATGCGTTGTGGTCCTTCCTGTCCGAGTTCGCCTTAAGGCAATTGCGGCAGGAGGGCGGATCACCGGCAAGCATTCAGTCGTGCATTCAGTCTTGAGGTGCGGGCCCCCGCAATGACTGCAGACTTCCTCCGTCTCTGTGCACAGTCTTTTCGGGTGCCCGTACCCCAAGCGTCTGGAGCACTGGACGAGAGGGGACTGGTCGGCCACCTCGACACGCTGGAGATCCACGTGGACCCGGCCAGCCTCCGTGAGCCTTCTCCAGATCTTCGGTGAAACCCGCAAGACCACATGGCGCGTCAGCTCATTCCTGGCCCTCTTCCTATAAAGGACCCCCATCCGCAAGTCTTCCTTTCCTATACCCTGAAACAAAGTTGCGTTCTGCTTGCGGATGGCCTGTACAATTTCTTCGTCCTTGTGGACGCTCATAACCCCCCTGAGCACCACAAGGGGGTCCTTATTCATAACGTCCTCTATCGTTAAATCGCCGCCCGCACTTCGCAGTCTGTCCTTAACACGTTTCATTTCACCTTCCGTGCTGCACCCCACTATCACTTTCCTGTCTGTGGCCTTACGTATGCCTATCCTTATGCCTAAATCCTTCGCTTTTACAGCTTTTCTAATTTTCTCTTTAACACCAACACCCGCTCTTCCGTATCCATCCCATCCTTTGACGTTATTACCAACGAGTCCGTAACCAGCGCTCTCGGCAGTTGCTCCCTTGTCCCTGCTGTGGCCTTAGTTGCAGCTATACTGGCATACATTTGTTTCGTTTTTTTCTAAGTTTTCCATGATTTCTTTTTTGTTACTATCTAAATTCCTCTTTAAGAGGTATATTCCTCTTCTCTCAATGGTGAGATCTTGAGGGTGTCGTGGTCTCTTTTTTGTGATGGGCGGGTTATTCCCGCTACCCTCTTTTCCGTTCATTTTTATTACTTACACACTATTTTAATAGACAACTTGTCTATTCACAGTGTTATTAACTAAGAAATAATAAGAAATTCAATTTGAATTCTATTTTGAAAAAATTGCAACCGTGTTTTTTGAAATATTGACCGGTTGGAGGAATGGTAAAAATCTGGCATTTCACGCCGCAGGTGGTGGGTTCGATTCCCACACAGGACAAACATTTATGTGCAGTCTAATAGGGAATCTTCTTCTATTAGAAAGGTCACATTTAAATGTTAACAATAAACGTCTAATTTAACAGGTTGTGGGTTCGATTCCCACTACGGCAAACATTTGTACGCATGAACATGTCTGTTTGTCTTGAGTCTGGATGTAAATACCACCAGAGGACGGAAATACTGCGATCGCCAACCCGCCTGCCAAGCGTGGCGATTATGGCACATTTCCCCCAATGATGTGATCAATAGGGAAGGCCTATGTACAGCAGTGGACGATCATAGGCTGAGATGGTTTTCCAAATTCCCGCCAAAAATCACATCGGTACACTTAACAACCTCCAAAGAGAATATAATTGCAACCTCTTTCAATAGCGGTGTTTGAAATCTAATTTGTAAAATCACGTCCACAGAGAAACGAAATGTTTATAACGATACAGCCAAAGTACAGCTAAAACATTTTTTTTTTCATTTATGTATTTTTCAGATATAAAAAAAAACATTTTATCAAAATACGGTTATATTGCTCATGTTTGTGATGTGGATAGATTAAATTGAAAAATAATATAAAAAAGGTATTACTAAATAAACTCGTTATAAGAACAATGCTACATGGCTGCAACAATGCTGCATGTTTGGCAGAAACCAAGAAATTGGTCCCTTGTATATAATCCCTTATATATCTAAATAAGTATACTCGGCTTTATAATTTTTGTAAATACTAAACGTATATTTTATTTTGTTATAACTGCAAAAATTACGAAACACGATTGCAGATTGAATTTGTTTTCCGACTATTTATCGTAACATGAAGGTAATTTGCAAAAAGCAGTTTATTTCATGTTTATTATGTACTTAGGTATAGACATACTTATATGTATAACACATAGATGTTTTGTTGCTATTAAGTCACAGCATTGTTATTATTATATTTTTATTTGTTATAAAAGTGTGTAAGTTTAGTAATGTGTCGTTAATGGAATGTAATGTACATAAAACATCGACTTGGAACTTTTCTGTAATGATGTTGTATATTTGTTAATAAATAAATAAATATTTATCAATTAAAACATTTAATCGTTGTCAATTGTTAAATTAAATATCCAAACTTAGAGAAATTAAATAAAATACGATTATTTTACTAAATTTGCCCAAGTTTTAACTTGGTACAGTCGTTTTTAATATATTTACATTTTAGGTTGTACCTTTGGAAAAGTCGACATTTAGGATAAACAAAAAAAAAAAATTAAGATATTGGTATTACTTTTTTTATTATTTATTATAAATTTATTTCAAATACATAGCTAATTACAATGGCAAGTCGAAGTACAATGAGAAGAGCTAAAAAGGAAGTGGTGAGATTTTAAAATATTTCTCAGGAACAATGAGGCATTTTCAGAAACCATTACTCCAGAAACAAATTACAAGAACAAATACATAGCACTTATAGTATTTTATGCAAAGGCTTAAAAATCCGTGAAGAAAAAGAAAGATACTAAAGCCAAAAGTAAAAAAAGACTATTAAGAGAAAGATATGCCAGAATTACTAGTGTTCTTTTTATTTCTGATGCAATGAAGTGGTCGATACTTTCGGACGGCCCAAATTACAACGATAGTAATAGCAATTCCGAGCAGAGTGTACATAATTAAATAGAAACGTAGCGTATCATGAGTAGATGCCGCTGTTGTCGGAACGAACTCATTTTTCTTTTGCACATCTAGTTTTCTGTCAATTTCTTTCATTTTCTCCGCTGCTGTGTCAAGTAAAACTTCCCATGTAACGTATAACAACGGCATGTTAAAATTGTATTCCATCTTCATCTTGGTGTTATATTGGTTGCGTGTGTAAATGGTGAAGTCCTTAGATTGTAGCACGCATCATTGCATGAAAGTTACGACGTTAGATGTCGTTATAGTATATAAGGCTACGTCATTGCCGCATACTGTGCGCAGTGCCCGTTCCGCAACAAACGACCAGCCTTGTATTCGACCCGTGTAACTCGATCGAGTTTATCTGAGGTCACAGGGTGTATTTTGACCTATGGCTGTGTAATTTGCAGTGCTTATTCAAATTTTACCAGGCAAAGTGACGATTGCGACAATTTACCGCTTGGTTTTCAAAATAAAAGAAAATAACACTAAAATGATTCGCTTTATTTTAGACACCACATTTTAAAATTTTAACAATTTTTATAAGATCCGACATGTTGTTCTACTCACAATGTTAATTGTTCTAAATTCACGAAATTCCTTTAGGACGAAATTTGATATCAGTCGGTATCGTTCTATTGACGTCCGACTTCATTCGGTTGTCGGTTGTCGTCTCGACGTCCCGACTCA
>DWLR01005622.1:0-10782 GCA_018246295.1 Papilio alexanor hazarajatica
ATATATATATATATATATATATATATATATAGTACATAAGTATTGTATAGGTTGATTTCGTAGAATAAAGTATACAAACAATGTCACACATAGTTTTATATTTAATACACTATAATCTATGTCTGTGCCAAATTTCGCCCAGATCTGGTCAGCTGGTGTGGAGTTACGTTGTGAAAAACGTAATAGTTTTGCTAATTTATTTTCCATGTACAGACACCGATCAGTAACGATTTTATTACATCTATAGATTACGATTTGCAGGAAACTAAAAAAAAAGTTACAACAATGCAACTCGTTCTGTGAAAAGTATAGAGTTAACTGGTATAGGACTAGAGCACGCTGCATCAAAAAATTACAAATGAGTTGCGACGCGACGTGACACATATGCAGCGCACTCGGAGCGCAAGTACCGGCTCCTTTATCATGCCGCCAGTTGCCACGGCCGCGGAATATCCTCATTCGGATTTATGCGCGACTAAGACCAGGGTCTCACATGCGTTTTTCGCCGCGCGTCTAAGAAATGAACGAACACAATACGGCGAATCGTCTACTAAAATTCACAAATTGTTTGCGCTGCTGCAGTTAATCATCTTTTTTAAACAACTGCCAAAAAAGGAGCATGTTCTTAATTCGGTTGTACGTTTATAATGTTTGTTACTTTTGAACTTCGTCCTTTCTGAACTCATTTCAAAAAACTTTATTTTGTTGGATATGAAATTAAACTTTCGTAAGTGGGTCCCATTTAGTTTTAAATGTTATTGATACTATCTGATGACTTCTGTAGATATACCTACCAAAAATTGACATATTGGTAGACTTAACACAAGCCCTATTTGGATTTAATGTATTTGTAATGAAACGTAGCGTGACTATAAATGACATAAATGAAACTAAGTGTTGCCCGCGGCTTCGCAAGCGTTCATTTCTTGTTTTCCTAGCTATTTCTTTTTTTTTGTAATTTGATTCTGCATATATTAATTTAGATAATAGACAACATTTATTGAAGTCTTTTAAAAAAATTGTCAACATTACCTTGACAACAGATTCTAAGACATATTTCTTATTCGTGAAAAAAGGGAACAATGAAACAAATTTGAAGTCGATTTTGTTTATGTTAGAAGTAAAAACGATAAAAGATTATTAACATATCAAAGTATTGGTTATTATGGTATGAATAAATATTTATTGTTTTTTCGTTTCTGGTGCGTTCTTTCGCCGCACGACGACAAAACGCAAGTGGGCAGCTGGCCTTATGCCAGACAAAACGGAATACGAAGTGAAACAAAATGGAAATGTAATGGGACTTCATTCACTTAAATATCTCATGACTATGTGTTAAACGTAATTCTTTCAATGAACTGTGTCCATTTATAGGCCTGTTGGTTTTACTGCACTAATGTATTATGTTCAGGCGCTAAAAATCTTGTATTTTTTTATGAATGTATTAAAAATTTTCCTTCTTAAGAAGTTAAGGAGAAAATTAATAACTATGTAGTAACTGCGATGTCTGCTTATATGTTTGATTAAAATCTAAATAATACTAAGTATTTCTTTTTTGATTTTGTTAGTATTATGATTTAAATTACCACAGATTATAATTAAAAAGACATGAGAATTTGTTTGTTATATTTATTAACAATATTTTTTATTCCTAAGTTCAACTTAATATTGTATATTTATGTGTAAATATATTACAAATACAAATAGATTTTCTTTTTGAACATAAGAGGGCGTAACCTTTTCATTGCTTTGATCACTTCTAATGTCACGCTGTTTTACGGTATTTTAGATAATATCAGTAACAGTTAGAAGAAAATAAACAGTAGATATAAAAGCAAAGTAAAGTGATTTTCACAATATCTTTAGAAATAATGACGTCAATGGTATTTTGTCAATGAAACTGTCGTCAGTAAATTAATTAACTTGTTTCATAAAAAGAGTGGCGATTAAGACACATTTAATTAATACCAGATTTATTTGTAAAAAAACCACTCGAGTCATTTTACTTAATTAGGGTAAGCAGAGACTGCATTCACAAGTCGCGACCCATGTGTCGATAACGTTGGCCTCTAGCAGACTTTGCCCTTTCAAATCTTATTCAGTCTCGGATATTAAAAAGTATTTTATTCTCTGAACATGTTTATTTATGAATTAAATTTTATATTAAACCATTATGGTTCACATTTATTATTATATGAAAATACATACAATACTGTTTTACCTAGATTCAACGAGGACCTGCGAACCATAGCACCGTGGGCCACGAGCTCTTGGAGTCATACGGACCTGCCCAGATTAAAGCAAGGAAGAGTTGCCGCACAAGTAAGTTTACCTTTTAATTTTACATTTACTTGGTACCGTTGCTGAAATTCATTTAAGTACTCGACATCGAAATATTTAACAGCCAAAAATTCTATTTGTTAAAGTAATGATTTTTTTTTATATTTACGCTAATATTAGACATTGAAATCCGATCTAAGCAGGATTCATTCTTTCATTCTGCATAGATCGTAACAAAAATAAAAGTTAAAAAGATTGAACTTTTAACTTTGAGATAGAGACGTCAAACACCTCAGCCGTGATCGTGATTAGTGCTGTAAATTGCTCGAGAATTCAAATATTAATTAAACGCAATAAAATCCGTAAAGTTAATTCAATTACAATGTGTTACTTTAGCTTATATGTTTTTTTTTTTTGCAAAAGCCGTCTGTTGTTTCGTTTAAAAAAAAATAACGCCAATACTATCCGGTAGTGAAGACTAAGACCAAGTTTTTTTTCTAATGAGAAGCTCTACGCAAAATAACGTACATACATTAAAATTTTTATTGTTTGGTTCATACGACTTGGTGAATTATGGTCAAACATATTAAACATATTCTACCTCGATTCTTACGATAACTTTATATTAATATTTAGAACTAAGCCAAAGAAGAGAAAAATATTAATATTTAATATTTACCTTTGGGCCCATCATGTCAATCATATCATTTTTAAATAATATCTCGAACTCAGTTTATATTTTCAATAGTGAGCTTGTCTAAATATTTAAATTGAGCACTTTCTTGGGCAAAGCGAAAAATTTCAAACATGAAAACATTTCAGATTGGTGTGGACAGGTTGAAATATAAAATTGATTGAGCTATTCTTTTGCCTTTCGTGGTTTGAAGTGTAATATCATAGAGGCTTTTAAAAAAACCTTTCTGTTCCGAACAACTCGATGTCATATTTTGTTAAAAGTCTTGTTTTAAAAGATATTGCTATAATAATGAAGATTTTATTTTAATCATTGAACTATTTCACTTTTTTGCGCTTTGTTAATACAATTAATATTGAATTTAAAAAGAAGAATTGAAGACGCTCCGCTATACGATATAATTGTACCATTTTATAAATAGACATATATAATATGTAAGTTGTACTGACCCTTCTCTTCTACACGTTATAAGAGCGACCCCTGAGACAAAATTAAAAAATATGAACGTTATAAAGTTTTATATTAGATACAACAGGAATATGTAAACACAGTACTGCATTAAAAGCATTAATAATAAATCACAATGACCTAATAAAATCTGGTTTCATGTGTCCCTGGTAACATCATTATGGTGATGTTTCAAAGTGAGTTTGCAACAAATCTAAAATGGTTATTTCAACATGATACGAGAACCTGGTATGAATTTTATAATTAAAAAAAAATCTTGATTATCAGACTTTTATAAAAATTAGTTAGATTTGTAAAAAACACAAGTTGTAAGTAATGCACACAGTATAATAAAATCTCCTAAGCACGATATAACATATACCATAGATGCTCAAGATGTGATCTAATTGAGCCAAATGTAACCGACAATAGCCCAAGAACGGCTGAACTAAAAACAGACAATGTGCCGTACACACTGTTTGAAGAACGGACCATCAACAGACGACGCAACATAGACAGACCCATTATAAGATGAATCGTCGATCTGATCAATGTTGCAGGATCATTTGAATAAGAGCGGGAAGACCGATTTTTGTGAAGACGACAGTCCAACAGTGGACGTGTATTCACTGATTATAATGATAGTGACACCATCGAGATGACATAAATTTTAAATAAAATTTAAGAAGTTACGTCATCATCGTACGTCGTAAATATTTAGTCATTAGTTCGTCTATTTATAACTTTAAACCCTTATTTTTGCTCGAAGAGAACTCGAAATGTTGCGGTCTTTAGAATTCATTTCATGAAGTGGTTCAAATATAACCAAAGACAACCGGCCTAATTTATCATCATTAAAATAGATACATTTTACAGCAATATAAAAAGTACATTTAGATAGCTACTACTACGTCGTATGTAGACAGTATATATAGTTAAACTCTTTTCAAGCATTATTTCTTCAGGGATCATGACACTACCAATATAGCAGATTTATACGTTGACTACATATTATGAGTTACGACAATACATTATATTCTCCAATTCGTAGAACCAGACACTTTAAGGAGCAATGGAAAATTCTTTAAATCGATGGAATCAAATGCCAAATAATCTAGTTTGTACATATTTACAAAAATAACAAAACTACGTCTAGTTTAATAAAGAAAAAATAATGTTCATGACTCGAAAATACTCTTAGCAACAATATAATATTATTAAAGTCAAGCAGCAACATACATGATAATGTCAACCTTCAAGCGCAAACATTGTTACTACAATTTTAAATGGAAAATTTAAAAACAGTCAGTCGTTAACCGTGAAGCTCACGTTTTCTATTACATACGTGTCGTTGCATCCGATGAAAGCGAATTTCATATTCTGAGTGCGGACTGGTGCAGGCCGTGCGTACTATTTAAACGTGTATGTCAATGCAACATTCCGTCACATGCATGTGTAAATCAATTTAATATTCTGTCATATGCGTGCGTACGGCAATTTGATATTCTGTCATATGCGTTCGTACGTCAATGCAGTGGTTTGTCAACAGTTCTGGGCAGCATACGTGCCGTGCGACGCGCAGCATCGAGACGCCGTGCAGCTCACCTTCGAGCAGATAGACCTCATACAGAGACTCACCGACAAATATCATCCGCAGCTCACGCTCTGCACATCTGCTGATGGTATGCATTTGTATCGCCGTTGTGTCGTGCATAAACATCATTGTCGGCAACAACAACATCATTATCATCATCATTGTCCTCGTCACCATCATCATCGTCATCTTCATTCACAGAGGCATCTTCTTCTGAAAATTGGCCACAAAATATAGCGTATAGCTGCAAGATGCTGCTCAAAGATCGCCACAAAATATAGCGTATAGCTGCACCTAAATGATTTAAAGTATGGTCTGCAGAACATCATAGATTTTACTATTATCGTGAACCAATTTCTAATTTTAAGTTTAATATCAACGAAACCTAGATGGCTACGGAATTTATATGAATAATAATTATCAGTAATTCATTGTTTTGCACTTTCGTTTTATATTATTAGTTCGTCAGTAGATTATAGTATATAGTATATTATACAAAACATCGTAGATTTTACTATTTTACAGCTGTGAACTATTTAACAAAAACTATATGTTATTTGTAATAGTACCACATTCATCTAGTATGGCAGGCATATGCATCAGCTGTTTGTATGTAGTTTTATCGTATCGCAGTTTCGTCGAAAATATCTATTAGAGTTTTTTTTGTTAGCCGGTTTGTTAATCATAAACGTGCATGTCAATTTTTGTACAAAAAATTAAAAAAAAATTAGAATTGTATTATTTACGAAGAGGTTAAAGAATACCTAGAATACAAATACCTGCGCTGAACTTCATTTCCGCTCATTCCCCTGATGCGTAAAATCATACGTCTCATGAGATCGGTAATTTAATAGATAACCCTTCATTGCATTGGAACACATTTATGTTTTCATGCACATGTAGCAGAGCAGGTATGTGCGTCGATAATATGTATATTGAGGGATAAAAAATATCGGAAATAAAAATCTATTTTTCAGAAATTATTCGAGCAAAGATAGTAAGTCGTATATTAAAACTTTTTGAAATTATTTGTGTCACGGTGTAAGTATAAAGTTGTGATGAAATTTATAGCAAAAGATGTTTTATTAAGTTTCCTTAAAAAGAAAGTAAGACCTTGTTATCTTTTGTAATGCATTATTAATTGCAGGTTGATTTTGTCAATCATACTTATAAATAAAGTTTACAATTCCTTTTACATCTTACTGTTTTTTTTTTTGTAATAAATTTTTAAAATGAACCAGTGCAAACACTTAATTGTTCGTTTCTAGTGTATAAACCAAAATCTTCTGAACTTTTTTTTATAAAAACCTTCACCTTTAGATAGAAATCTACGTCGTCAAGAATACGCGTAATTGGTCCCACACAAAATTTGATAGCAAACACGTCCTAGATTTGGTACGCGGTGTAATCTTTACACAACGGATACTTATTAAGACAGTGGTCTTTCTTTACTCATTTTTTGTTTACAAATTAATCTTAAAATTAAAAAAAAATCCGCAAACATGACTGATAATCGAACGTCGATTGTAATACAGCTGATTGGGTTTATTACAACTAAGAGCCATATCCGGTCACAAGTACTATTAAGTATTTGTTTTAAGATCATAAAACTCTAACAAGAAGCCTCAGGCTCGGTAATTGTAATGCAAGTCATGAACTGGGCTTTACTTCTTTTTAGCGAACTCGACGCTTCGCCCTATATAAGTGTTGAGACAAACTTCTTGAATATTTCATAGGGATATAAAAAACAGATGGGATTTACGGAAGCAAACGAACGACCGATCTTCGTAATATATTAACCCTTTGTTATTTATGAATTTAATTAGTTGACGGTCAGTGGCAAAGTTGTGGGACGGCGGTAAACGGAGGAGAAAGCCCCGAGCGTCGCTTCCCCGAACCCGGCACTGCTGACTAATTATTTTACATAATAGGTCACTCACCTATTCCCCGGACAAGCTTATAATATTCAAATCACAAAGTTAATACACAGATCCTTTTTACTTTGCACTGTATATTTTGCTAACATGTATCTTTTTATGTTTAAACAGTAACTAAGCCTTCGTTTTTTTTTTTTGCAACACTGACCTTTTAACTAGTTAATTAGGCTATGATTGTGATCGAGGTTACAGCTTACCAGCATATACCAAAGAAATAAACTCTCCTAAATTTTAAACGACATTTAAAATGTTTGCCTTCGATTGCAATCGATGCCAGG
The DNA here is from genome assembly GCA_018246295.1 of Papilio alexanor hazarajatica. NCBI lineage: Eukaryota > Metazoa > Arthropoda > Insecta > Lepidoptera > Papilionidae > Papilio > Papilio alexanor. The sequence goes on from DWLR01005622.1 coordinate 7,231, forward strand.
ACCTTCAAGGAAACGAACTCTAGACCATTGCATAGCTACGACATGTCATTCAGTTACATAAATAATTACACCTGTCAACTATTAAACTAAATACTCTATTAACTAACAAAAACTATTAAAATATACCTACGACTGGATTCTACGCTGTGACCGTTTGAGCGTATAATCAAGGGCCAGATAAACAAATAAGTAAAAAGGAAAGAAAAATATGTAAGAAAACAATTTCCATAATCTTTTTTTAAATAATGTTCAAGTGGTTGTGCACAAATTGTGAAATAAGATTATTTTCAGACATACTGACAGCGCACGCGAACCATCGCCTCTGTTCTCTGGTGGGGGTGGAGGGTGGCCACGCTATCGGGGGCTCTCTCGGCGTGTTAAGAACCTTGTACCAAGTCGGCGTACGATACTTGACGCTTACATCCACCTGCGACACTCCCTGGGCGGAGTGCGCGTCCGCCGATCGCGTTGATTCCACTCAAAGAGGTGGACTTACTCCGTTTGGCAAAGTGAGTAATGTACCGTAAAATTAGCTTTATCTGCAATCTTATTACAGTTACCAAAACTCTAATTTGTTGTCTATATTTTAGGAGTATTTTTACGTGGATTATTTTATTATAATCATTTAATTACATATTTCTCGGTAAAGGAGTAGGGCGAGTTGGAGTCCTCTTGCTTTAATTACACAATATGATAGCAATCTGAGTTCCTATAGCTCGGATAAAGATTTTAAATTACACTAAATAATGTTTTATTGTCTTTAACCGTATTAAAAACAAACTTTATAAATACTTAACATAATATTATAAGATTTTTTATAGACATAACTATATTGTCCTTAAATAGATCTTACCTGAAATGGAAAAGTGTATATGGCATTATTAGGCTCTAGCCTACCTGACTGAACATTGCAAAGCCACGTAAAGTTTAAAAAATCTAATCAAAATAAGAGCAAACCATGATGCAAAAAGTTTCATTAAAAATAAAAATAAAACACTTGATTTGCATTTTTAGAGCACAGAGGACAAATGTACAAACATTACTTTTTATTTATATAGAAATATATTGTACTTATATTTTTAATTACAATCGTAAATCTACACAGAGTAGCAGTAAAATACATGTTACCTTCCTTTTACATCAACCGTTGATTAGGATAATAGAATTCCTTATGTGTTTTTTTTTTTTCAAACCATTTGAGAGGCACTTGTTTTATCAAGTTTAAAATGTATTTTTCTGATATATATTGTAGAATAAGTGATTACCTCTAACTCCAGACGTCTGCAGCAAAAATTTATAGGAAACTAGCACATAAAACAACAACGTTATAGTAGATAAATAAAGTTTAGATCCCAAGTAACGACTGTACATTAGGATATAATGCAGCTACGTCATATAAATCAATAGTGTTTCAGGCATTCCAAGAAATATCAACGTAAGTATGTACTAAAAAGAAAATCGTAAATATTGAGACGTCTAGCATAGCGAGTGCACCATAATCATAAACATCCCGTGGCACCGCAATATCTCGCTTTGTACGAACTCACGACTCTTGCACGTCTTTGTTTCACTTGCAACGATACTTTACGAAACATTTTCCATTGTTCGAACCATTCCCCGCGTAATATTAAAGCAAAAATCACTTTCCAACAATTACATACACCGTTTGAAAATAATTGGAGCACTTTTAAAGTGAACAATACCTACTTATTCAATACGTCTAATGGCGGATATAATAAATTTTAAAGTTATTAGAGTAATTAAAGACATTAATCGCTGTATTCATGATTTAATGAGTTTTACTTTACATTGCGCTCAGACAAACGCCTCGCCGGTAAACTTGGAATGATTAATGCGGCACGTACCACCTCCTCTTTGATGCCAGCGACTACGGCATCGATTTAATACAACATTTTAATTTCATTTTAATCCAAAATCAAGATATTATAATTCATAATTAAATTATGCTTTTACAAATTACGATACCAAATTACTTATTATTATTTTATTGTGGTATCTTTTTCTGAAGTAAAATATGGTAAATATTCATTCGTCATGTTCACATGAAAAAGTGGTATCTTGAACTTTATAAACAAAGTAAGGTCTTACTTCTGCATCTTAAATGTAGATCATCGTGTAATTTAATTGTTAGTGGCTCACGAACAAGTGTTTAAGCAGTGGTTACTGCACAAACGACTGACATAAACCAACAGTTTGTAGAATTACACACAAACGTACAGTTTAACTCACTTTATGTTCCCTTGCATAACCTTACTCGAGCAACTGTCAAAGAGTATTGCCCTAGCTATTGCTGATTGGGCAAGTACATCGAAACACAGCAAACTTGTTCTACTTTTCACCAAAACGTATTTCTATTAACACGTGTTGTTATTTTATGTGATATTTAGCCGTGGTTAAATGTAAAAACTAACTCAGTATAACAATTAGAATACAGGTACCAAATATTGATATATTAAAACTTTTCTGAATTTTTAATAAATACTACAGGGCTTTCCGAACTACTTCAAACGGTAAACACTTTAAACGTTATTCACATTAGTCGAGTTGCTTCCGTGTTTACCACTCCACCTCTGAAAAATTATTATCTAAATTAAAAACACTCAGTTCATAAATCTATAATCGCGAGTTTTGTATGTACTATTTTAAGTATGAGCAATAATAGCTTTTGGAGAGGCGCTTTTCATTAATTTCAAATTTAATTTAATTTAATTTATTCCAAACTTCGACCCACAGCCGTAGCAAAAAAGTCGTGTTAAATTTTTCAGAGATCTCGAAAGTTTAATTTAGCATCTAAGTGCTAGCTATATAGCGGGAGGTGAGGAAAGGTAAGTTATATACACAATGAAAACTTTTAGGCCCGTACTCCATAAATCATTCTAGCAATTATTTTCTCTGTCTAAGCCATTTCATCAAAGAAGACTTGGGATTTTTTTATTCATTCTAGTCCTATATATATTTAATGTATGATAACTTTCAGAATGAAACATAATTAACTTTTCTCTTTACAAGCCTTTGCAGAAGAAATATTATCTCAAGTAACTCCATTACAAAACTTCTGCATCAAAGAGAAAAGGAAAAAGTTTGTACATGTTTTGCAAGTTTGCGTCGATATCGCACGGTACTTGTTCACAGAAACTAATGTTCTAATAACAGTAATTTTGAAAACTTTCTAAAGTTATACCAGATATTTAAAAAATAGGAGAAAATATTTGAACTCGACACGGAGATGGTCAGATAGAGTTATAAATTCCTATTCGACATAATTCTAACACACTTTTGCTTTTTGAAATTCTCTAAAATTTGCTTTATTGGCATCAAAATGTAATCTATCTATATATACCTAAATAGATGTCACAAATTTAATGGAAATAGGAAGTATCTTAACCCTTTGCACTCGAGGCCGTTCCCGCGCCGGTGAACCCGCAACTCTAGACGTTTCGTAGCGGTGTTTGGTGTATTTACTACATCTAACGTAAAATGATTACACACACAAAGTAACAAACAAAACTTTTATATTTTATTATTTAAGGT
>DWLR01005623.1:0-10780 GCA_018246295.1 Papilio alexanor hazarajatica
CGAAGAAACAAATACTGCATTAACGAAATTAATCAAAACAATTCGGTGTAAAAATACATAAAATTAAAAGTAATGCGACAGACAAGCGTGCGAGAACCAATCAATTGTCGCGTTTCGTTCCGTTAGTTAGCGAGCGCTGCGTGGCCGCGCGACGTAGTGAACAATTAATGTTCGGCTTCATGAGTTTTACGCTATGCTGCTTAAATAACAGTCTTCATTATTAGTTTTTCTGTACTGGCTTACAGAAACATTACATATATTTGCCTGGCTTTGTCCCAGCAACTGGTATAAGGCGAGCTAATTTAATGGAAGACATTTTGCAGTGGGTATAGATAAACGCGCAATCGCAGAACTTGTTAAGCATTTTTTGGCAGACATGCTCAAATGCAAAATTTACGTATATTTACAGATTAAATATTAACGTGGTAGCTGAAAATTTGTATTTCATATAAAGATAAAATAAATAAACATTCTCTCTCGTAAAATCTTAATATGTAACCTCTCTTGTATGTTAAATATGATTTCATACGTACAATGGTATAAACATTGGAACTAAGACCAATGTATATTCTTAGATTCAAAGTCAAACTTAATTTGAAACCATGACTAAAACTATGAAAGCAGCCACCAATTACGTAAAACCATATTTAAAGTGAAAACCTTACTGAACTTGAGATGTCATTGACGAAAACTGAATATAGATTATACAATCACAAGTCTGTCACATTGTGAGTTTAAAATACTATATTTAAAGTGTAAAGTATTATAACATTTGTAGTAAACACGAAGTATTATTGTTCTAGGAAGCACTTATAACAATATACTGGTATGGTCTTGAGTTTTAATGACTAATGGAAGATAACTAAATCCGCCAGACAGATATTAATCATTGTAATAACGAAAAAACAATGTAAGAATTAATTTGACCTAACCTCCGCGTCAGTGTCACTGTGAATCATTATATGTTTTTAGAACCACTTTGCAATAAAAGATAAGTATATATTAATAATAAAGTTTACCGTAAAGTATCCGTCTGACAGCGAGCGCACGCGGCAGTTCCATAACTAAAATCTCTCATACTCGATCTGAATCTCTTGGGAAAAAATCAGTAGTTAATATTTTTGGTGAATAGGATTTGCGGGAATTGTAATAAGTACTCATTCTCTTGCCCTGTCCCTGCGGTTAAGTGGGGTCTCTTCTACTAACATTCATCTCTTCAGTCACACGTTTCTTGTCAACTTTCACGGCGTCCGTCCATCTTTTCTTAAACCTACTCATATCAACATATCTCTCTGCGTGCAAATCTAATACTATATCTATACCAATAAAATTTGACAAATTTAATATAATTATTTAACCGCAGTTTTATTGAACGCAGTTGAATTGGCTGACCGGTTGGCGTAGTGACAAGACACTTGCCTCTCGCGCCGCAGGTCGTGAGTTCGATTCCCACCCAAGACAAACATTTGTGTGTACGTCTGTTTGTCTTGAGTCTGGATGTAAAAGACCACCGGAGGACGGGCAGCAGCGTCCTTTTCTTAGTACGGTGGAACATACTTCGATCGCCAAGCTGGCTGCCAAGCGTGGCGATTATGGCACATTCCCCCCAATGATGCGATCAATGGGGGAGGTCTGTGCGCAACAGTGGACGATCATAGGCTGAGGTGGTGGAGGTGGAGTTTTATTGAAATCGACTTTGAATTTTTTATCAGTATTTTTAATAAGAAAAAAAAAACCCTTTCTTGGCCACTACTTCATACTATGTCGAGTGGCTTGTAATCGAAGTATGAAACTTACTTAGGTCATAATAATGTATTAAAATATATAAATTATGACCCTAATAATGAAAATAGCGAACAAGATATTGGAATTTCAAATTTAAATAAAAAAATAAGGTGAGTAACTTTAAAGTAGCCTTTTTTACATTTGAGCGTATTCCATGATCTAAAGATGTCTAGATTAGATTTGATGGGAGTGCATTAGACCCGGATGAGGCGAGTTACAGAATTCAAGGCACATCTGCGAGCCAGCGGTCAGCGGGCGCGCCCTGAATCCACAACTAGCTGCGCCGCTTTAGGGGAATTATGACGAAAATGGACCCGAACAGCATCGGGTACTCGGGGCGATAATTTTATTTTGAATCCACTCGCCTCCCCGCGGTATTGCGGCCTCACACAATCGTTATTACATCTCAATATACGAGTTTTGCAACTATCAAGTTGCATTCTGCCATTAAATATTAGTTGAGTGATTACCAAAATAACTCATTGAGAAGTTCAAACCTCAGAAGATACAAGAACTACTAAATATAAACAAGAATTTCTTAATTAAATTATCAGACGGACGACGGAGACGTTGTTGAATATATCTATTTGGTAATATGCCAATGTTATCGATGCCCAATTAGTAATAGGTGGTACCTAAATATTTGTTTTAATAGTAATGATTTTTTAAAATTTAAGCTATTATTTAAGCAAAATTAGAAAATTGTAAAATTGGTAGTATAGTTTTTTATGCATACATTTTTCAAACAAAGAATTATATAGGAAACTAATTAGGAATATACGGTGTAATTAAAATTGTATCTGTTAGAGTGATAATATTAAACATATTAAAAATGTAACTCGCCGGTTAAATTAAGCACGAATCATTAAATATTTATCGTAAAATATAATAACAAAGGCGATTGCAAGCGTTTTCGTGAATTTAAAATAACGGTGGCACGATCAACAATTAGCGGAATCATCTCGTCTCATCCGAATTTCATCGCATAATTGTCAGTTATAATTGAAAAACGCAATTACGCCGTTGAGCGCGGCGGTTAATTAATATTAAATTCGCAAATAATCGCCGCCGACCCCCTCTCCAGGGAGGACGGGAGGGCCTGATTGAATTATAGGGAAATTTTGAATTTTGAATAATTCACGGCGTCGTGTTAGCCCTTTACGGCAACCGGGAGCGGCGGGATACGCCCAGACTCCGATTTATAATTACGTGTGTTAATTTATTCACATCTGCCTCGTTGTCTCTCGTAGTGACATTGAAAATTATACGACAAATTAATTAATCGTAAAACATTATACAGATTATACTAAGAATTCGAGTACAGCTTGAGCACTAAACGTAGCCCAGGTCAAATTAATTTGAGCGGTATCTTGGACTTTAACTATTTAAAAAAAATTGCTGCCTGTGCGGACAACTAGGGTTACAGCATTTACTATAATCATGATTGACAGAAACACGTTAATAATCAATAAAAAAAGAAGAAACGTGATAGAATCAGCAGCTACCAAGTAAGAAATTAAAGTCCAGATACTTGCATAAATATTCCATTAAATATCAGCGAAGTGCTATTAACCGAGAAATACAGTTTTAAAAACTTCATGCGATCAATTAAACGTATTTCTGTATTGAATAAAAAAGGCTAGTAATTACAAACTATTTAACTTCTTGCCGACTAAGAAACCTTTTCATATTATCTACAATTTCCCATCTGTACGTCGTTGCCCCATGTTGCATTTAAAAATAAACAAATATAAATCATTTACATTACAAATACATCCACAAAGGAATTCAAGAACATCAAGCTATCTTTTATTAAAAACAAATTTGTAATTTTCAATTTATAGGTAAACACTGCATTTTTAAATTTGAAATCCACAATTCCTTATCGTATTGTCATTAAAATTTATATTACTTAATATTTTGTGTACAAAATCCATCTTTTATAAAAATAAATGTTGTTACAATAGCAGAAACCAATGTAGGCTTAAAGCATTTTAGATAAATAAATAAAAAACGGCCGAGGCTGCATGCGTCAGCCCGGAGGACAATAATTAAAGTGGTATGAGTAACATACAAGTATGTGCAAATAGTGTAACGCAGCTAGCCAAAATTCAATTTCGTTCATTTCACAACGCCCGGCGCCGTCGAAACCGTGCGACAAACCAAACAATTACACAAACCTGTTTCGAAAGCATAATTTTTCCACGAAAAACTACGTGGAAATGCTGGAAAAAAATGGCAACACCGATAGCTGATGCTTTGTTAGTTTTGGCGCCAACGCGCTACCCATTTTTGACAGCTGTCAAAAGCCGGGCTTGTGATTGCGTCTTTTGTGAAATCACACCTTTATTCGTTTGATTTTTTTATAACATTTTCAACGTTCAACATGACATCCTGTCATTTTTAAATAGATAACCACTGGCCGTAGATAAATAGATTTTCCATTATTATTTTATCTAAATATTCGTTTTGAAGTAGTTTATAATGAATGAATGAATTTAAATGAATAAGGTGAATAATAAACACCTGACTTACGTAATGAAAGCTTAGTACCACAGATAATCTAGATGTTTTATTGATTTCTTACGATACCAAATCTGTAAGCAGATATTCTTCTCGTTGACAAGGGCTTATTTAACCTCTCATCTTTAAGACGTCAGAAAATACTTCTTAAAGTTGTGTTCTCTATCCCATCGCTGTTGCTATCGAAAATCTAAATAAATTCCGTGTCCTTCAATTACTGTTCCGCGTCGACGTCATCTTCTTAGAATCCTTTAGTAGCGGGTATACAGGGGGCCATTTGAATAATATACAATGTAATCCCACACAAATTACGAGGCCGGTGAATTGATGATAATCGCGGCGTGCGATGGAGCGTCGATATGCGTCACACAGGCCGCCTAATCTCAATACGCATTGTGCCGGCCGCGGATTCGAAACGTCTTAACGGCGCTTTCAATGAACACCCATCCGTCATCTACGTGCGAGAGACGGATGACAATCGATCGAGCTCCACAAGGCAGCAAGCGACGCGCCGACTGATCCTGACAGCGCGGCTCGCGTGTCTCTCGATTTTTTCTCGGCGAAGGAAGGTGAGACTCGATTGTGAGTCGACGATGTATCGCTGTCAGGTTTGAATTGGCTCTTGAAGGGTGTTGACGCGTCGCGTCGGATCTAGATCGACGTGTGGACATGTTAATTGCCGTGCGGGGGCGCATAGGAGTGGGCTGACATACACTAGTGCAATCAGCGCGCATCGCGACCTATACTATTTTAATTACTGAATGTCTCGTGTCGTCGGACCTTCCTTAATTGATTGGCGGGTGATCAGATGACTGCAGCACTTGTTACATTCATCGAAAATATTAATATAATCTATATATAATTTAACGTACTGCCTAATTATATTTCGTTACTAACATTTCATTTACGGTTGCCACCAATCCATAGTGCGCTTACTATGAAAAAGTTAAGAGATTTTTAATAGAGCGAAGCCCCTAGCTAAGCTCTAAATTGTGTTAAAAAAATATATTCTGTCATTCGCTATTCCAAATACGTCGTCTTCCGATCTAGTATCCCTTATTCTATATTAGAAGCCGTAGTCTAGACTTTAGATCTAACATTCAAAACTACAGGCTACAGTAATTACCTGGATCCGTGGCGTCAAGGGTCTGTGGTGGCGGCTGTCCGAGCGGGCCCGGCGTGCCGCCGGAGCCCGGCGAGCGCACATCGTCCGTCGCCGCGCCGCCGTACGAAAGCGACGATGAGGGCGGCCTCTGTGCAAAACAATCACATGCAAATACAGAAACTGATACTGACATACACTTATAAATTATATAAGTAGATTAATATCGCAAATCAACGCATTACATTCGTGTAGCATGTACGCATTATAGTCGCAATGAAATAAATGCCTTTCGTCTTATATGCGAAGTGCCGCAAACCTAATTCCAGTTCCCTATCCCGCCATTTTCTTGTGTGGAAAGAATGGGAAGGGGAAGAGTATTTTATTATACTCTCTTTTGTCTATTAGAGGTAGGCAACAGACTGCAACTTGTTTACTTGTTGTGGATACATATGGATAACGGTCACCTGATATCGAGTGTACGCTTATTCGTTTGCTACCTTTTCCTGTAAAATAATGGAAGCCTCTCATACTATTGCTATATGAAATTCTATAATCTCTGCCTTAATTTCTTGCTTGCGGGTAATATTATCTCCTTTATCTGTAAAATGAACTCCATATATCAAGATGGTGATGACATGGTCGATGTTAAGGCTTAATACATATATCAAATAAATATTTGACAATAGTTATGACAGGGTCAGTACAAGATTATCTTGCAGATTTTTTTTTTTTTAGTTATGATTGAACAATGTTATTTTCGACAGATTGACAATCCTATGCGATCACCTATCCCAATTTACCTTAGACATATACCTCTTGATCTCTTATATAATAATATGGGAGACTTATAGTTTTCCCTGTCCAGATATTATTATATTTTTGTGGTCTATTATAAATTTTTCATTGACTCAATTAAAATTCAATTATTTTAATTGCTTATAGAGTGCGAGAGGATCTTAAATTTTAAAGTAATAAGCATAATCGTCGTGCTCTTGAGCATTTGGAATAATTTCAATGAACATTAAAACTGTATGTGGTTACTACAACAATATTATTCTAAATGAGCATCTTAACCCAATCTGATAGGCAAATAGTGTGTGACACATGAAACAAGCATTGCGCATTCCTCCTGCACCATTCCAACTGTTGTAAACGTTCCGAGGCAACTTCCTAACGGGCCGGTGCCATTATGAATGGACGATAGTGGACGCGAGTTGAAATTTCACACACGGATCATAGAGCCCGAAGTGCGCAGCTAATGAGCTGGAGCACACGCCAACAACTCATTACCACTCTGCCTCAACGCATCAGGGTTACCAGTACTTGCACATTTACCCAAAATTTTCTATTTAAAAATAAAATAATACCTCTTGATTTTTTATCGTACAACAAAATATGTTACGTTACTAGTGTTTGAAGCTTTGATTTTCTATTTTAATTTTATTATAATACTACATATTTCGTTAGGGATGCGTTACATTGGCAACCATGGGTAAAGTTTACGTCCCTTGTCGGCTGGTAATGAGCCAAGTGAAATCAGGAAACCGTAGCGTATCGGCGATCGCGCGAGGAAGTCTCTATCCAGCTTGTGAAAGTGCATTAAGTTTGTCATTTAGCTCGGCGATGGCTGAGGCCCGCCACACGGCATGCGCTAGATGTGATGCACAGATACTCAATCGCAGATCTGGCTCGACTGGCCGCGTACGTATGTTGGACCGCACCTTTATTGGCAACTATAATAATTCGCATTCGTTCGCATTGCGCAACAAAAGCAGCACATTGGTTTCTTTATGTTGATGACCAATAAATTCGTAATATAATCTTTAATTCCAGTAATGTAACCAAGTGCAATATTAAAATGTATTCCTATATCTAATTGTCAATCTTTTTTTTTAAATAAACACAATTTGCAGATGCAAGATCGACTTCCAAGGCTCTTAAAATAAATAAATATCTTTACGATATTTAATTAAACGCGCCAAGAGTCCATTATTTCAAATTAAAGCAATCCGCGGTCGGACAGCGCTACACCTAACGATCGTTAGCGCGCACAATCAATTTCACGATGCGTAAGCAGTAATTAAAAAGGTGTTTTTTCGGTGATTGCAGCACTGCATGCGCTGAGCGATCTCGTCTACGATTTGCTTTATCTACGCAGCTCGTTTCTATGCACATGTTAATGACGTTTTTGTTCTTCAGAGGCCATTTCAATTCCATGGCAGCTGTGACCAAGAGAGGACCTCTGTGAGATGGACAATTGGCATTATTGCTGAACTTTGATGAGTATTTGCTGCTTTATTGTTTTTATTTTATTAATCACCTTTTTCTTCTATAGCTTGAAGGTAACATGATATTGAAGATATGATTATTAAGTTAAATCGGTGATTTAATTGCGGTTAACAGTCCTTCCTTCTTAACTTGATGATGTTTTTATTCCTTTAGAAAGATCAATAGGATCCCATAATGATTATAAACTTTCGTTTAATATCGAAACCCAGAGAAGATTAGTCTATGTTCATTTATTTATTGTATGCCCTAAAATATTAGTGCATATAATTTACAGCATTAAAAACCAAAACACGTTATGTGTTGAGATCAATAACGTACAAACGTAGGCGGCACGTTATCTGAACCGTAGAAGAAGCGTCTACCCTCGCGAGTCGCGCACGGAAATTGCAACAATGCAAAATGGCTGTAAGACGGCCGCGGAAATAGAACACGCGTTGCTTGACTGGTGATTCTAATAAAGATTAAAGAGAAGTATCATTACGGGCTACGAGTAGAGGTGTGCAAGGGGAGAGGGGTATCTGGAGCAGATGTCCGACGACACTTTCAATTACACAGTCAACGCTGACACTCTTCAGGCCTATTGCTTGATTTGAACATCGAACAGATGCTCTCAAGGTTTACAGGTATCTGGAGATAACTGAACTGACATTTGTTTTGTAACGTGAAGTTGACATTTTTTCTGATGTAATGTCGTAACAGCATATCACGTTCGTTACGTAGACTAACACACTAAACCTTCTTTTTTGTATTGGTTTTTAGCGTTCAATAGACAAACATAATGAGAGGGCCAGAAAGTTACAATGTATGTTCACTGGATGAGGACCGCAAGGGATCTACGTGGCGATTTAATGACCTTGCAAACGTGCAAACTAATAACAATGGTAATATATATAGTCATACACACATGTAGTAGACATATAGTAAATGTGCCAGGACCATCGATGCTCGCATTAATTAAGAGAACTTTTAGCACGAAATGGGTTTAACAGTTTGTTTTTAAGCAGTCTTCGCAACGGAAGTGTGGCCGCTAATGCGCTCCGTTCACACCATATGCGAGAATCAAAAATGACTTATTCCCGGCGCTCATCATTACGCGGCCCCTTTTATTGTTATAATTTTGTTTACACACGTCACTGGGGCCGGTAATTTGGCGTCGTTAGCGAAAACGCCGGCATTTGGTTAACGATAACGAGTAACGAATAGCAAAAACACCTTTCGTTATAATTATTTATCAATAAATACGGTCTCACCGGTAACGGCGCGATATCGACACGCGATATGTCATTTTTTACTGTCAGTTGTTCAATTTCCATATGTTGTTTGCATTAGTACTAAAAACATAGTTATAATAAAACGACATACAATATAAAAACAACATCCAACACAAAATGATTGCTGGTTGTACAACAATTATAAGTATTATTTTTGTATCTAAGTAGAACTTATTTGCGCCCTTTTTCATCAAGTTATTTGCTTGATATTATGCTGCTTGAAATAACTGAAATGGCCTCTAAAGTGCACTTTAACGCTTTGATGCTCGATAAATACAGACAATATGTCCCTATGTGGAGTATCGAACGATGGCCGCAACAGTTCAAGGCGGTATCCGCTCGCGAACTGGTAATTTGGCATTGCAACTCACGACCACATCGTCTGTCGGGTTGCGGATTCGGTTCCTGGAAGGGGGAGTGGCACCGTTTATGATTCGGGTGAAAGTTTTTTTGCGGTCTCGGGGAACAAGTTTGGTGTTTTTGAGTCGCGTCTCGCGTCACCCGAGCATTGTTACAGCGAGATATGAAGTTAAATGATGAGAAATAATCATTGACCGACATGAAGTCATTGCGTGACTCATGGTATAGGAATAAACTGATCGAATGTGGCGTTAAACAATTTTAACATAATCTTTTCACTAAGATTCTCTTAGAACTTGATTTGGATCGTATTTTATTTCAATTTACATAATTTATGGATTACTGAAGAATCGTATAACGATTATTTAACCCCTGAGAGCGAGAGGTAATAATTATAGAAAAAGATGGTTTAGTTTTAAATAAAATCAAGCGGTTTGTCCTATATAGTTACATATAAGCTGTATTGGAAAAAAATCAAATAACTTGGATAGTCTTTACCACTGTATGTGTTCCCGGAACTCGGATCTATTTGAAAGTCTTATGCCGAGTTCAAACCGAAACGCGATTGTTAGTGAAATGAAATCCGCCTTAACACCGTGGTGCATTACGGCACATCAATAACAATGCACTTATCGCGAGCCTAATTATCCGAGATCGTGTGACAGTGGGGTGCATGTCGCGCTCGTGCCGGCCGCGGGGCGCGTGCGGGGTGTCGGATGTCGTGAGAACAGCCTCCCACGTCACGGGACACGCCTTGGGATTGACATCGAGGGAGATTAGATGTGATTATTTTGCTCAATATAATTTTATAGTTATGGTGGAATGGAAATTTGCTCATGAACTAAAATAAAGTGTAACGTGAAGGCTGCTTTTACTACATTTGCATTACCTACATAATTCACATATCACATTTGTGTTACATAACTTCTTAATAAAGAGAATATAGGTGCATATAATAGTTTTAAAATCGATTGGCATTTTCATCTCCTTAAAATTTTTCCTCCACAAGTATTGCAGATAACCGTGGTCTTTTTCTTGTCGGAAAAGTTTTACAAACATGTGTGAAAATAAATTGGATATTATTAGAACTCTACCTCTCTTCCTATATAGATTTAGAACTAGAACTTTGTTCGAGGTAGTCTAAAAGCGGTGGATCTATACCTGCAATAATTTTACTAGTACATAGTTATCAGAAATACCAACTGATAAGTAGAAGTTTTCTACGTTTCGTCAGATGAGTAAGGTGCCGGAGTGCTAATTGTAGTCCTCTTCTTGGAACGGAACGAGAATTTGACGAGGACCGGAACGGATAGGCGAAGGAAATGTCTATTTTTCTGTGTATCCCTTCCTTTGTCTATTGAAGGTAGGCAAGGCATCTGGAACTCGCAAATGCTTGTTGCAGGTGCCTATAAGCAGCGGTCACTTAGTTGACTGCTTGCTCGTGACT
>DWLR01005624.1:0-10779 GCA_018246295.1 Papilio alexanor hazarajatica
ATAGATAATTACACCCAGACACAAGACAAACAGACATGTTCATGCACACAAATGTTTATCCTGGGTGGGAATCGAACCCACGACCTGCAGTGTGAGAAGCAAGTATCTTACCACTGCGCCAGCCGGTCAGTCAATAAATAATGAACACAATAACTTAATACAAAGTAAAAAAAAAACATATCACTGAGTTTTGTTGTAATTTTAAATATAATTATTAAGTATGTTTGTGCAACCTGCTTTTTTTCTTGCGTAAGGCGAATTTGTGCTGCGTTTTTAGGTTTTTGATAGTTCTTACGATTGAATTCCTTGATAAGTTTTTATAAAGTATCAATAAAATATTTTATAAGTGAAATTATTAAAAATATATTTATTATGATAATATGATGCGTGACAAATAATTGTATTTGATGCAAAGTTACATCAAATAATAAACTGAAAGGTATTTAAAGGATTGTACCAGCAAATGTGACTGTAAATCATTTAATCAAATTAAGACATTTTTTGTACAATTTGTTTTATTATACATTTAAGATGGTTCTTACAAAGTAAAAATTTAAACTTTTCTTAAAATCATCATAAATTAATTTCATTTTCATATCATTCATTTCATGCACTTAAATGGCAACTTCACTAAAATAATGTAATGGCCGCCTTCTTTAGTAAGTGACGTTTGTTTGTTTAAGTAGTTTAGGGCTTGTTTTGAAACATACTATAGACTGTGAGTGTGCTTGAAACCAAACCTATAGTATAGAATATTACAGACAGCTTGATTTTGCGATCTGTACAGTATAGGGCGGCGCATTTAGAAGGCGAACGCTGTGGGATTTCATTTTAATATGCGAAATATGCTTCTCAAGAGCAAGGCATGTGCGTATGAGTATATAATAATTATATACATGCAACATTTTACTGTCGAAATACATGATCACTCTCTTCCTAATTTGTACATCTCTGTATAGTCTACATGTCTAAGGTATCGAAATATACCTTCTATTTATCCTATTTAAAAACGCAAGTTAAAACAAATACACATTCCTCACCTTGTCTTTCCATTTAGTCATTTTTATAAAATGAAAGTAAATCGGAAGAGAATAGGATTATTATGCGTAAGTGAATCTTTCGAAAATTCACTATGCACAAATTATAATCAAGTTAATTGTGACTTGTAAAACTGAAATAATCCAAATTTTATTTATAAAATAAATTTTGCGTTATAAAAATTTTCATAGTTATTCGTAAAAATAAATTTTATTGTTGACTGGCTTTATGTGCACGTCTATACCTTTTCACAATTATTCGTATACCACAATTTAGTCTCCTAGTAATTTAGTCATTCGTTGCGTTCACACATGTTTTTTCAAATGAACTTCGTGCATGTTTCATTCTAAAACCATGTTGTGGTTTCCAATATTACCCATGCGTAGTGTGACCTTCAAACTTATAACTTTAAATTCTACGATTCTGTGAAAGAAAATATATTAGAAGCTCTGTCCTGTAAAGTTTGTATTACAAACATACGATTACATACATAGGCAACATCGTTTTCATGTTATTGCTTGACTCATATTGTTTTTGTGAACAAAATTAAAAGAAATAAAACAGTAAAATATTGATTGCTTGTCTAAAATCCCATGGCAAATGTACGGTGCGAAATACAGTTTGAAATAAAGCGGGTGAGGCAGCGGCGAGGGTGACAGGCGAAGCGAGATAAGCATCACCGCTACACGTGCGCCCCCACCCCGCGTGCCCCGCGCAGGACAAGTAATTTTTATATATTATCCTTCATTATTATTGTTATTACGCGTCTATGAAATGTTTAAACATTTTATTGCATGTTAAATACTTTTAAATCTTCCTTCTTGAATAATTAACCGTCTCTTTATACTAAAATTAATGAGTTTTGAAAATGACTAATATTGTGCTACGGGAAAAAAACGACTATATTTTTATTATAAATGAGTAATATTGAATTTAAATTGATGTAGGGTGTAGAAGGGTGTAGTATTAATATTATCAATATTTATTCAAACGACACGGGACACAAGCAGCAAAATATTTATATAAAACTTTCATATCATTTACTTTTTATAAATACATTTTAGCATTCAGCACTTCTTTTCCACATAAACGCTGCTACGCCAAATTTCACACTCCTCCGTGTTCGCAAAATTCTTAGAAATATATCCGAAGCTTTTGATACAATTATAATAGAAAATAAAACCGTATTTAATTTCAATATATTAAAACCCGCCGAAGTTTCGCTTGGGTAGATAGACAAATAAAAAAATAGCTTAGGTTACTCGTTAAATGTAAATATAAAGTATATAAGTAGTAGAAATAAATTAGAAGCAGTTTTGAGTTAATCCGGAACATTTTTTTTTCTCTTCATAATATTAGTATAAATGAGTTATGAAGTAATATTAAGTATAGTAAAATATTTATTAATATATTCGAGAGAATATTGCACAAGCTATAAGCTTGAGATAATCTTCTATTAGGCATTGTGAGCTCGCGTGGCAGTCGCTCGCCGCGCGGTGAGAGGGATGTTTATTGGATTCGAACCTTGTAATTAACTCGTTCTGAATATATTGCGAGTTCAAGATTATCGAGATTATAATTTCTTGTCTGTTAAGTTTAGAACGTTTTTTTTAGTAAAAAAATCATGATCAATTAAAAAAAAAATAGAAGAATGTGGTAAATGAGCAAACGGTGCACCTGCAACATATGAGTAGGTAGGTAGATACGCAGCTATAGGTAGGAGTATAAATTAACAATGGGGTACTGCTCTTATCGTTTCTTATACTGAAATAGTAAGAAAATCATATGTGCCAAATTTATTATTTAAAAAAAATACATTTATGTGATAATAATGCTTGAGGTGTAAAAGCGGAGTTTGTGATTCGATGATTCAGCATGTTCGATATTTAATGGTCTAAAGCCGTAGTTCAAAGTAAGTTCTTACTTTTATTTGTAGTTAATTTTGTTCCCAAAACTTTTTTTGTATATACAGTATCCTTTGGTTTATTGGTTTATAAAAATAAACATTGACTTTTTATTGCCCCTGAAGCTACTTATGGCGAGTGACAGAAACAAACAAAAGCGAAAGACAAGACAATCGCTACAATTGTATCTATTTATTTGCTAACAATTGCACTCAACATGAATGTAAGCCTTAAATCCAACGAATTGTGGTATTAATTTCCCTCTGACACTTCTTACTTTTAAGTAACTTTTAGACAACAACAACTCGAACGAATTACAATCTCATTCCTTTACTATACAGTCTATTATTGTGAGAGTAGTTTTATAAAATCCATGTTATATTTATTTCAGCGAAAAATGTACTTTAGCTTGTTGAGATTTAAGTTCAATTTCGATTGTGTGTATCGAGATAGGGTAGACGTTACTATATGTGACCACATGCACGCCACGTGTCCGCCACGCGTCATCTCCGATAATCTTCTTTCCCCGACTCCTTTGTTACAATTTGTTGCTGCTACATCGCCCCTCGCGCCGTGAGATCGCCGATACTGATATGACGCTTAATGATATTTTAAATCAGTGCTCTGTACGAACTATTCATTTGGTTGTTTTCCTTCGAGATTAGTTTCGAAAGTACGTTTGAAACGCTTACATTCAAGTCTTTGTTACTAATATTAATTAGTTTTTTTTTTCAACTGTTTTTAAGTAGTGGTATTTTATTTGTCTACTATTAAGGTTATTATATATGTACCAAAAATATTAGCTAAAATTGATGCTTAGTATATATGCTAATAGCTTTACAGCTTGTCACGATTAAAACTTAAGTATACTGCAAAGCGAAGGCAGAAGCGAGAACGATTGCTAGCTTCGGTCACTAAATTGACAACGAATGATTGAAAGTAGGACCTTCGTAACATTATGCACAAAATAATTTCTAGTAGAACATGGGTTCGGATTCAGTCTACAGTCATGATTAGTAATGTAATATCGTTTATTTTATAAAGATAAAAGAATTGTTTGTATGTTTGTTCCTACTGAACCGATTTCAATAACTTCCTGAACTAATAAAAAGCTCTTCTACCAGCGTGTAATCTAGGCTACTTTCTAGGTTCTTTTACTTTTTTGATTATCTATTCACCTCAAGTAAAGCTGGAGTGCGACGCTAGTTTTATAAAAGATTGATAACTGAAAATAGTAGGGACGGATTACGAATTTCCATTTAGCTCAGTCCTGGTATACATTTCGTGCTTCTATATTACATATCTACACGCTTGTGGGTTACTCGTAATGTTGCGTTTCGTTAATTTGTAACTAATCCGACCACATTCTTTTTAAATCTCGTTTTTCATCTATAGTTCTATTTCTAATCGCTATCATAAAACCTGGCATAAAAACTGACACTTATAAAAGACCGCTTTAAGTCTTCCTTTTCTAACCTAATTAAAAAAAATGGGGACGGTTCTCAATCGCTTGTATTTTTTATGTTTGTTACCTCAGAACTTCGTCGTTAGTGAACCATTTTTTTTTGTGTTAGAAAAGGGACATTTGAAAGTAGGTTCTATTTAATTTTGAACAGCATTGAATTTTGGGTTCTGAAGATATACCGAAAATTGAAATATTGGTAAATTTAAGACAAGCCCTGTTCTTATTTAATGGATTTGTAATTAGACGTACCGTGGCTATAGATTACTTATAAATAAATCGCGTTCCGCGTATATTAATTTTGATCATAGGTAACATGTTGTGTCAAAAATTTGTTGTTGTCAACATTACCATGGCAACCGAGATTGTAAATGAACCTTTTTGTTTTTCTTATCCCTAAAACAGGCAAGAATTAAACATATTTCTTCGACTTCGATTTTTTCCCAAAAACGTCAAAATATTATCGACTTTAGCTAAATTGGCTGATTAATATAGTAAGCTAAAAATATATATTTCTTTTGGCAGCGCGTTTCTCGCCCTTTGCGAAAAAAATCAACAACTGTCATGACAAGAAAATATCGCGTTATAATAAAATAGAGTTGTCATCCCCAGTTAAAGTGGCGAAGGGAGCGTGCTAAATGCATTAATTTGGCCTGGATTTAGTGGGCCGGAAGTGATTTGCTACGGGAACGCATGCCCTGCACCGATATGACCCCGCTATCTGCCAACAATTGACCCCCTTACCTCACATTTTTAACGATAATTGAAACTAAACTGTATTCTTATCCCATAAAGGACAAAAATTCACCAACAAAGGGAATCGTTAAGGGTGACTTAACGGGGTTTAGCTTTGTTAGTGCCGCTTTAGTCAAGGGTTGTTACTATAAAAGCTTATCAGCTTTGGATGTCCTTGTTATTCATTAGACCTCTACTTATGTTAGAACTAACGAAGATATAATTTTTTATTATTTCATAATCATAAATGTCATTTTTAAAAGTTTTTTGCGCCACGTGTTTTGTGGCACCACTTTAAACTCATGGTTTAAATTAATTATAAATGTCGGTTTAAAGCTTACTCATTGTTTAAAACTTACATATGTATTTAAAAATGATAAAGAAACAATAAAAATGTTTTTTTTCGTGAAATTTTACCAAGAGTCATATTATTGTAAAGCTATCCAATTTAAAGAAAAATACACTTAATATATTTTCATATTAAAGATTGTTATTGTAAAATGTACAATGAAATTGTTACTTTAAAGTGTAAATTGAATTGACATTGTTAAGTTTTAACATATTATTACGTTGAAAAATCATAAGCTTGGATAATTACCCGACAAACACACTGAGATATCATTACTTTTAATTATATTGAAAGTTTTATTCATTTTGATTTGATATTAATTAATGTATTTAACTGACCGAAGTGTGTCATTAATGACCAAGTCAAAATAAGCCAGACAAGGAGCCCACATGTTACATAAATGTTAATTTCTCTTCAAACCTAACGAAATCAGACGCCGATGTCTATAAAGCACACACTGAATGATCGCGACGTTAATATATTCAACGCTTAAGAACCCTCATAAATAATACACGTACATATATGTATGTATATGGTCACGGTACATCTATATATCATCGGTACTCGATAAATACGAGGCATAACCGCCCCACATAAGCACCTGTCTATGTGCGCCTACCTTAAACCTCCCTTGAAGGCTCCCTCTGATAACTTAAAGACTTTATCCCTTGTATAGGAATTTTTACGGTAACAAAAGCTTTCATATTTTCTTTATTCATACCGTGTCGAAATCGCTTCTTCCCCTCTCCACTCTTCAGACGTTGGAAAAAGAGATAGCCGCCCAACTCTTTCGCACTTATTATAATTTCATGTTGCCGTCCCGTTCCTTACCCTCCATTTCGGTTTTATGTTTTTCTCGATATTCTCGGCAGAGAGTACTTAGTGCCGCTTTTTTTTTCGTCAAGCCGCCAGCAACAGGGTGATTGCGCGAATTTCTTAATTAATTTATGTTAAGTATTTCGCGAGGGATGACATCCGAAAGGGTGTTTATGAATTCTTTCGCCATCCAAGACGCATAATAAGTGAGCCATGTTCGCGTTTACGGCCTTAAATTTAGTATTTTTTGCGTCATTACGCTTACAGACACTTATATTTCTCAGTAAAAAGTTTGTTCGTAAAACATGAATTGTTAAATACAAACATATTTTTTTTTACTAAAAGGAGGTTCCATTTGTCTCGTATTTATCCTATTTGAAAATAGTGTTGCCGCAATAAGAAATAGAGACATTCTTATTATCGCATCGGCTTTTATGCCTGTATACCCTACGATATCGGATCCGTTTAAACGTGTCCCAATAGGGAGCGGCTTCGTATTAAAAAAAGGGAAAAGATGAAGAAAAAACTTATAACGTCATATTGTTTTGCCACGGAGCGAAGGAGGAGGGAAGGGGGAAACAAAAAAGGGGAGTCCTGTATAATGCCGGGGAAAGATAAGGCGTTATAGCATCCTGTATATAGCCTTACTATAGGTATGGCTGCACCATTGTACTTTGCGAGTCGCCCTTTCGTATTTTTCATACTTTAGAATGGCGTCTTGCTAAAACGACGGTACATATTTCATCGGATTTACTTCTCAACTAGGACGTTTGTTAAAATTTCGTGATTTAAAAATTGAGGCGCATGTTTGATGTGTCTTACTTTAGTGTATCAAAAATCGAAGGGAAAAGGAAGCTTTAAAAAGCTACTACCTTAATATCAAACATTATTATTAAAAATCAAAATATAAGGCTGTGGTGTAAAATAATTTTGAAGCAATTGATTTTATGTTAAATATAATTTCATTAGAGTGCGGGGTTCATTTGTGTCTGTGTTTCATAAATATAATATTTTTATCGTTTATATGAAAAAGCATTTAGAAAGGTTAATTGGAATTAAATATTACTCACACTGGGTATATTATCCGATGTGCAAACTCCTTCGCTGAGTAGACGATCCCTGATCTCCCAGGCGAAGATCGAGGGGCACTCACGCTTGTACTGGGCGATCTTACTAACCACCTCAGCGGTCGCCACGCGGGGCTTCGAGCCGCCGATCGCACGGGGCCTTATAGACCCCGTCTCGTAATACCTGCGAAAATTATATAAATAATTATATAAGAAGGAACTGGTTCTGTTGCCTTAACTATTGACATTAATGGCTTCAACCATGGACATAGACCGTCTTTATGATTGCGGAAACCGTTCAAAAAACAATTCACTCAGGAAAAAATATTTGTCTTCCCCATATAAATTAAAAGAGCTTAATTAGTATTTGTTAAGAACTCTAGGAACCTGGGCACCTCATAATGTTTTATGCCCGTGAAAATTTAATAGTGTGTTAGGATGGAAATCGATCCGAATGACACAGGTAACATCGGTGCGAGGGGTAGCGGAGCGCAGTGTCAGGTTGCATACTGGGAGGTATCAGGTTCGATTGCCGGCCCCGACTTTGTGCGCTTTATCGGCCAGCTGTCGTCGAAGGCATTCAAAGGAGTTAATAATATAGATAGAGAAGCAAACAGTAGTGCAGTTCATCTGAGGTTACCTCCGTTACCTTAAGAAACCTGCAAAACCTGTAAAATATCTATGAAGGTTGCACCAGCTATTATTATTATTAATATTATTAATTTGTGTTAAACCAATATGGTGACATTTGTGGTGCAGGACGCAAGCTAAAATTCAACTATCGTCTTAGTATTCACAACTTTACAAAAACTTATATGCGCTTTCGATTCCATTAAGTGGGTATTTTAAGATCGCCAAATTTAATAATTTTAACTGTGTCATAATGTCACAACACTCGCATCATAAAGTCAAAATTGATTAGATATTATAGATATAGATATAGAATGAAATTTTACATTATCTATTATGAAACGACTGTAAGACTATTACGACGCGTTTTTATTAAGTAATTTGGGCGTCAGGTTAGGATTTGCCTAACTATTTGATCATCGTGCCATGAAAGATGACTATTTAAAAATCGAATAAATAAGTATTGGCCAAACGAGAAATAAATCTGATACATTCTAACCACAAACGTACAAAATATATCGACTGTCCATACGTCACTACAAAAATAGCTCGAATTTCACACCCGTCAACTAAACCTTCATAGTCAAGGTCTACTAAATTAGCTCGACCCCGATAAAGATGGTATTCTAGTATTCTTAGAGGTCTACGTTTGCCGGACGACTATTAGCATGCGCTACGTGGTGTTTTCCTATAACGTGCGGTCGCTTACTATAATTCTGTGGTTACAACCAGTTAGACACCGGTGTACTATTCCAACTACATTTTTTAGATATTTTAAGTATAATGTTGCCAGTACGGCGAGCGATGTGATTATTTTGCGGTCGTTATTTTATATAAAATCGAAATGAATTAAGAAAATTTTTTGAGCCGCTAGAACAAGTGGCATTAGACTCGTTCAAATCTGAATATAAGACAAGTGATTGCTGGTTAATTAAAACTTTTAGCCGGAATAAAAAGCTAGACTAGAGTTAGAGGAACAGGTTTTTTTCCTACGAGGATTAAGTTGCAGATATATTAGAGGATTAATTAATCTAGTAATCCCATTTTTGTGGAAAAATTAGATACAGAAAATTTACATAAATAAGGAAAACTAGAGGATTTCTTTTGTATATCCTTCTTTTGTCCGTCATAAAGGCTGGCAACCTGTCAATAACTCATCAGATTATTTTGGATGACTATGAGTAACAGCGGCCATGAAACATAACGGAGCCGTTTCCTATTAGTTTGCCCCCTACTTCTATAAAAATTAACATGGCGGTTATCTTGTCGATACATTCAGTGCGCCAGCGCTAAATCTTCTGGTGCGTAGAGTAGAGTAGAGGCCTGCCTCCTACAAACCTATTAATGCAATGAACTGACCTGCCGAGTATTTTGGAGACGCACCCGTTGGAGACCTGCAGGATGCGGCTGATGTCGCAGGGGCGCGCGCCCGAGTGCGCCAGCTCGACTATCTTCTGCCGCGTGGAGTCCGGCAGAGGTCTGCCTCCTACAAACACCCCGCCGAGCTGGTTAACACCGCTGTGACCTGTCGCACCACAATCCTGCTTACTCCAATTAATCACGAGCTCTCATATTTTCACATTGTATGGACTGTAAATGCAACAGGTTGTGTTACACAGGTCTTAATAACAATGGTGTTAGAATTTGAGCTACCAAGGCGAGCTGTGTGAAGATAAAAAGAATAGTTTGGCCGTTTCATGTTCTCGGGACGCGGTTAATTGACGTAAGATTTTAATCTACATAATCTAATTCGTGCGAATACGAAATGGCCAATCCAAACTTTTTAACACAAATCGGAGCTCTGCTAGGGTTCCAGGATAGTACAATTATTTGCTATTGTATGTATAAATGTGGAACATTCAAGAATTATCTAATTTAGACTCCTGTCCAAGCGCATATATAGGACATTATAGCGTAAGGGTGTTCTTACCTTGCGCTATAATGCGCAATGCACATTACAAAGCGGTACAACTAGAGGTCTCTACTAGGTTACTAGAGATCTCATAATTATTAACAGTAAGAGCGTTATAAACTTGTAAACACTGGTGCAAGTATATTTTCAGTATAATCTCAATGAAGTTGAGCTCAATTTATCTTTATTTTGCAGATTATAGAATCCAAGAGATAAAAGTTGTTAATTAAAATCGATTAAAATGGTTTACATATAAATGAAAACTTTTAATGTACGATATGCGATCTTTTATAATTAATATCTAAAAATTGTGAATTCATGTCACTGAATTGATAATGTTGAGTATATTTTTATTGTTCATAGATGGCACTGTAGGTTTTATAAATCGCACTCTAGTAATCTAGTAAAATCTTGCTAGTTATAATAAATAGTATGGAAATGCGTTTAAATATTTAGTACCATTATTATATTAGAACTAGCCGTTGACGTTGACGGAATGTTTCATCAATATATGATCTTTGACGAATTAGTATAAAAATTGTGTTATCTTTAAAGAGTGTTTTAAAACTGAAAATTAATTTAAACCGTCTTCAAAAAAGGACGAGGTTTTCACAGAACTTCGAACTGAGCCGAATTCAAAATATAATTGTTTTCTGATAGGAAGGGGACATTTGGAAATAGGTGAAACATGGGTTTCGAAGATATACCGAAAATTAACATATTGGTAGACTTAAGACAATCCCTGTTAGGGTTAAATGGATTTGTAATGGGATGTACCGTGGTTATAAATTACCTTGACTTGCCGATTTCAAATTTATATCATTTTATTTAATGATAAGAAAATATTATAATATATATATATATAT
>DWLR01005625.1:0-10777 GCA_018246295.1 Papilio alexanor hazarajatica
ATATATATATATATATAGTAGTTACATATTTTAGATCATTGTGCCTTTACCCTTTGTTCTTAAGGCAACATCCATTTTACTATCGACACAACTTTATCTTTAAAACTACACATTAGCTTTTATTGGAACAGGATTAAATGTCGCTGATGTAAGTATATCTATATATTTTGATGTATATATTGCTTTACGATGTTATCTGTTGTTATTTATAAAAAAAATCTTTTGTAAAAGAATATTATAAGAATTGACATACGATATATAAAAACAGAGGAAATATCACATACTGACCCCACATTTTACTAGATTAATGGTTTGTATTACAAAGCACTTGGATATAAATCTAGTAAAAAGAATTACGAGCTCTTCCGCTTACAATTTCTAACTTCAATTCCAAAAATCATTGATAGTAAAAGCCAATTTTATTTAAAGAATTATGTGGTAAGGTTGCGTTAACACATATTTTTTGATGTTACCTATTTTTAAAAGTAAATTTATGAAATATATTTGTTTATAAAAGCTAAGTTTTTAGAAAAGCGATCGTGATATACATTTCGTTTTTATTTACACTAATATTGTAAAGAGAAAATAATTGATAGTTTCTATATTCCGGATACACTCAAGAACTGCTGATTCTTTCAGCGATAGAAGGCTGTCCATCTGTCCGCTTTGAATTGAGAAAAAAATATATTTTCAGTAATCTGCAATTTTTTTTGTAATTATGACTTAAATTTATGGTACGGTATAAATATACGTGGTTTTGAAAAAAACCTCTTTAGCACTAATGTACAGCTTCGCAAGAAATATTCAGCAGTTTTCTTTGATGAAAAGTCTTTCACGTCAAAAGATGTCCTTATTCAAGTTGGCTTTTACTTCTGAGACATCTCAGGCAGCTCTTTGAGGAACATTAATAAATTAGACCTAGAGCTAGGTGATTACGTATCTTGCACTATTTCGCACGTAATAATCTAGAGCTTGGTTAATCTAGACTTTTAAGTATACATCTTATCAATAATAATAAGAATTCTCTCATTAAATTAATAATAAATTAAAATATAGATACATACAAATTACTACTACTTAAAAAGAACTATAATACTTTTAATCTATATATACGTTAGCATCAAAGCGGTATATTGGGACATTAATTTTTTTCATTTTTTAAATATTAACCATCTTTCATCATTTTTTTAGATATTTACCATCAAGTAAACACCATCGTTAAACCTTAATGATTAAAATTACTAAACCGGTACAATTTTGAAAATAAATCTTCAATAATATCTATGTAAAAAAAATGTTAAACCAACATTGTACCATCACATTCAGATAGAGATCGATATAAAAAAAATTTTTGACAGTCACTAACTGACCTAGAATCACGACCACAATTGTTTCTTATTCTTTTTAAAATATGATCCTTTGTCCTCAAAGCACTATGGTTCGATGCATACTCAAATCATCCATTTCATCAACACGCCGATATAAAGAAGTAAATTGATCACACTTTTGTTGTTATCATTCAACGAGTTTAAAAAGAATTTCTTAACATCCATCGGAATATCTTCGTTATCCGTCATTTTGGCTTTAACAAAGTGGCGATTTTTATTTCAACACAAGGCCCCAAGTGACCGACCGTGTCCAATTACTTTGATTGATGCAACACCACAATGGGAGGTCCCGAAGTGCTCGTGTATAAGCTAGCGTGA
This sequence comes from Papilio alexanor hazarajatica, assembly GCA_018246295.1. Taxonomy (NCBI): domain Eukaryota; kingdom Metazoa; phylum Arthropoda; class Insecta; order Lepidoptera; family Papilionidae; genus Papilio; species Papilio alexanor. The sequence continues at coordinate 1,707 of DWLR01005625.1, forward strand.
TATATTATTGCAAGTTTACTGAAAAAAAAACGACCCCATTTTGATTTGAAAAAGGTATTATTAATTTCGCGCATGTTCGTAACTTATTGTTCGAAATTTATTTTAAAAAGAAGTAGAACAAATCTACGATTTAACATGACTTCTTTATAAATTTACTGTATAAAATTGAATCTGATTAATTGCTTTTAAAACAAGCAAAATGTTCATCCATTCAAACTATGCTTAAATCTGAATACCTTTTTAATACAAGTTTTATTACAATTAAATTGCATTACAAATATTCTACTATCATAATAAACAATACACATCACACATGTGTCTACACAGTTTTTATTCTACGTAGATGCTGTGCGTTTTATTGCAGCTTATAGTATATCTATGGTGTAATGCATTTGAGTAGCTACAGTTTTTATGAATTGCAAAGTAAGCCTCTCGGTATATTTTGCAAAGCATATTTTATAATATGATATTAGTAAACTAAGAAACAACAATCAAAACAAAACAGTATTACAATATGTTATTCTAGTTTTTGTTACTAAACAATGGAATGTGTCCAAATATGTTTACTATGAAAATCGCTTAACTATTCTAAATTCAATTATTAGTGAATATTAGTTAAAAGTTACGCCTTAGTTTATGAGAACTACAGATTTTTAAAAGCTGTCGATGAATGATTACGAACGACTGTTGAAGGCGAAGTAGGAAAATCGTCATCAATCAACAATGCTTAATTAAACATTTAACAATCACAAAAGCAAATGCAACATCATAGGACTGTTACTTGTCCTTAATGAATAATTCTGTCCGTGGTGGGCCAGGCATGAGACTCCAGTGCTCGCTAGTCCCTTGCGCATCATACACGTGGATGAGGAGCTACTCGTGCTAGACAAGCCTTGCTCGCTGCCGGTGAGTCATCGCGTGACACCCGTCCCAGTCTCTGTCGGGCCCTGGTCTCAAACACGATTCTCTCCCTAGTTCTCTCTAACGCAGTTGATTTAGTCCATACGATACACATCGTCTGGTTTTACTAAAAAATAAAACGCTAGAAATGATTGATAACCACACAGTTGGATAGTGTTTGATTTAAAAAAATAAAATGCCAAAAAAGATTTCTTTCGATAGAAAAAATTATTGTTCGAATACAGTGTTTTAAAAATATTGATCGGTAAATTAGTACAGATTTGTATGACTTTGTTGTCGAAGTAGTAAAAGTGGTAATTCTCACAAAGTCTTCCAAACTCAATTTCCCTACCAGGGCCTGACACGAGATTGTAATCTGCACAAGTTTGGACCTGTTGGAACTCCAAACGGAACTGAGGAAGCGTGCGGTCTTTTGAAGCCCACTTGAAAGTGGAATGATATTGATGAACTTGCGTGTCACTAGTTTGATTTTAATTCGGCGTTTTCACAGACAGGTTCATAAAATAAAATAACCTTAAACCTTTCAATATTCTCTCTTCAATTAATCCCAAAGTCTAAAGTCTGTAAGTGTGGAAATCTGAAAAAAATTATACTTGTTAAAATAAAAATAATTTTCGTAATTAAAAAATATCATGTCTTCCAGTCGTGTCAATATTTTTGTAAGATGTATGTAACTTATCATTTTTTTTTAACTAACATTGATGGATTTGAAGGGAGAATCAATTTGGCTCGCTTCTACAATTCGAAGAACCTCGTAGTGCGAATTCTTTTCGAATATTTTGGTAACAATTATTTCTTAAATCGCATGTTAAAGTCTTGTGCATGTCACCAAACTGCACCGAACTTTCCTGCCGTTTAATTATTGGCAGTTTACTTGCTTTTTTATCCAACTCTTGTATCTAATTTATTTATTTATTACAATATCATTCCATTTAACTTTATTGTTTTTTTTTGCACTTATTAATTTTACATCACTACATTAAGAATGCTTTCATCATTATCATTGTGTTTTTACACAGCCTAATAACAATATGTTTAATCTATTTTTTTAAATGTTATGAAATAAATTTATTATTTAAAATATAAAATAAAAAACTTAGCTTATATTTATTACCTTGCTGTTATTTTTAAATGTACTAAGTATAGAATGAAGTTAATCAATTTGAAGAAAATTTAATAAAACACTCTTAGTTTTGAGTAATAATGATTGTTGATTCGTCAGGTTCACCCGTGTGGAAGATACCGACACAACACTGTCGTTTTCATACTTGCCAAGGAATACAACTTGAAGAATTTAAGAACAATTCATAGATTGGATAGGCTCACCTCAGGTAAGATTCAGTGACAAGAATCACACATAATCTGGCCATCAAAGAAGTCGAATTTCTTTTTGGAGTGGTTGTAATACAAATAATACATAATAGAATTAAAATAAATGTAATAATAGAATTTTATGAATGATGTTATTTATAATTGGGTACTTATTTATTAATTATGTTAACCGATAAAAGCTGTTTTGTCATTTACATTTGTCAGCGTGGAATAAATTACTTCGATGTTGTCAAAGCTCACCCTCCAATCATCCATGTATTACTTACTGCCTTTTTACACTAAGTTTAGTATGTGATAATAAAAGTTATTTTCTGATCACTTTGTATTGAACATAAAAAAATCTCAATTGCTCAAAGCAATACAAACTTTGGTGTTATCAGGGTTATTACTTTTCGGAAGAAGTCCGAAAAAGGCGAGACAGATGGAACATCAGATAAGAAACCGACAAGTGCAGAAGGAATACGTTTGCAGAGTGGACGGCGAGTTCCCTGAGTAAATATTCCATATTCATTACTATCATGATTAAAACACTCTCGGAAATGTAAAATCTATTGCCGGATTTAGCAGATTACGTCTACTGTTCTGTTCCTAATTAAAAGAGCTGATATTGTGTTTCAAACTTAGACAGCAGAAGTGGATTAAATTGCCATCAGAATGTTCAAATGAAAACTTTGCTTCAACTATCTCCAATACAACAACAATCTTAGTTTGGAATGTTATTGAACATTTCAAAAACTATTAATAGAGGTTTATTAAATTACGATATAATATTTAAGTTCTAACATATGCTTTGTTGCTTCTAAATTGCAGCGAAGAAATAGAATGTCAGGAACCAATCGAGGTGGTTAGCTACAAAATTGGAGTATGCAAAGTTTCCCCCAAGGGAAAGGACTGCTCTACAGTATTCAAACGATTGGAATTCAACGCCAATAAAAATATTAGTGTAGTGCTTTGCCGGCCGAAGACTGGGCGGATGCACCAAATTCGAGTCCATCTCCAATATTTAGGTGAGTTTTCTCCTCTGATACCTTCTTGAGACTATCTACGAAACAGTCTGCACCTGCATCTGTAGTGTGTCAGCGATCACTTAATGTTAAGCGACCCACCGCTCGTTTGCCCCCTTATCCTATCAAAAGTAATCCTGGACAGTTTTTATTTTACCAATATCTAGAAAATAATAAAACCTTCCTTTGAATTTGTATCTTGTTAACCTAAATTTATCATTCCCCTTGCCCATTTTCCCACCTTTAAGTGGGGTCGACACTACACGTTTCCTTCATCCACGCCCTTCTATCAGTCGTCATCTCAGTAAATACTGCTTTCTTGCCCATGTCATCTTTCACGCAGTCCATCCATCTTTTCTTAGGCCCACCCCTACCAACATATCCCTCTACATTAATATCTAACAGTCTCCTTGTTAACCTAAATTTATATTACTTAGAATTAATATTAAACTCTACACATAAACTCATAGATCACTTTGATACAGGCTATCCAGTTGTCAACGACCCGTTATACAATCACCCAGTATTTGGACCACTTCGTGGTAAAGGAGGTGATACAGGTGGTAAAACTGATGAACAGTTAGTGAGGGACCTCATCGCCATTCATAACGCGGAAAACTGGCTCGGAGTAGACGCAGCCGATGATGATCTACTATTTTCGAAGCCAGCGTCTGATGATAAAGGTGGAAATACAAAACATCATATTAATTAATGCTCCAAAAGACACATGACAAGAGATTATCCTTTTTCATCTTTTTTAGTGGGCGAAGACGACTGCGACACGGGACCAACATCAAGGGAATCATCTCCAAGACTTGAATCTCCTGCGCCAGGGTTAACACCGTCTTCGGTTATGACTCGTACGTTAAAAATTTAAGTAGTTATCATGTATGCAATTTATTGTTTATCGTTCTTCACAATTTAATGTTTTTTTTTTGTAAAGCAACGCTTCCAAGTCCATCGAGTGGCGCGGAAGCTCCAGTTGAAGTGGCTGCGATTTCACCAGCTCCTCCGTGCACTCTTGCGCCATCACCGGCTACGTCGCCCACTCTTAATGACGACTCCAGTGATGCTAAGGTCAGTTGCTCCTTAGATATTTGAAAGCAGGTGATTGTGTGTGATTGTGAAAGTGTGTTGCTCACAATTGGTGTGCGTCAATTATTTTTATACTATTTGACGTACACCAACTGTTTGGTAATTGACTCTTTGGATTGCAAAAGGCTCTTCGCACTCGTATTGTTGTAGTAATTTTCCCAAAATAATCTCTGGTATCATGTGATTTATAAAGTTTGCTCTATTTTAAGTTTTGTTAATATAAACAAGGAACTCATATCGTTTAGATTTGTTATATACTATAATGAATACTCGTGATCGATGAACATTGATATGTAGATATATAAATATAGAAGAAGCCAGAGAGGAGCCAGGGGCCTACCCATTTGGGGTACAGGAGTGAGTACTTATTTATTCTTGTCTGCAGTCCGATAAAGTGACAGTGGCAACACAGACGGGTTGTGGAGCGGGCACACGTGCGCCGAGCGCTGGGGCTGTAGCAAGCCTGGGCACAGGCGCGGCGGGCACGGGGGCCGCAGACTCCCTGGCCACCGACCCGCACTGCTACGAATGCCGCGTTCGGTACCGCGACCCGCGCCCCCGCGACCTCGTCATGTACCTACACGCGTGGAAGTACAAGGTATGGTATATCATTCTCCTTCAGCTATTAGTAGTACTAGTAGGGCGCTAACATTTCCGCAATTCCTCGACAAGCGCGTATTTTGCGTGTGAACTATGGCTATGGCAATTACTGGATTTCAACTCTATAGACAGATGTCATTACGCTGTGAATCATTGAAGAAACCGATCGATTTTTACAATTAAGTTGAACTTAATTGTAAAAGTCGTACAAGTATTAGAAATCACCAGACAACTATTTGATCTTATTGTAAGATATTTTTTGTGACCACTTTTTATTTTGAAGTGGCGTCTGTTGCTCCGCCTGGATTAACATGACAAAGCCCAAGCGCGCTTAGAAATTATCTATAAGAATAAAGCCTTCGTATAGGTAACTAATATGTTAAAAATACTTCTAGTTTAAGGCCAAAAATTGTTATAGACATTTGATATATTATTATTATACCGATATATTATTATACCGAAAACAAGACAGCACCTAACAAGACGAGAGAAAAAAATAAAAACCTAAAATAAATCGACTACTGTGTACGGTTTTATGAAAGTAGTAGATCTTAGTTGTATTAAACTTTATTTCCAAACACTGTTTAATAGTTAATTTTATTTATTTACTAGGGACCCGGCTGGGAATACGAAACAAAGCTTCCTCAATGGGCGAACGTAGATTGGGAAGATGAAGAAAACTCGTAGGCGCAATGTTCCACATTACACCATAGGCGCCACCAGCTACGTCGCACGACTGTAAACAAACACTTCTAAAATTGATACAACGTGTCTAGGGTTTAATTGTTGTTTTATTATATATGTAATAAATGTTATAGCGGTGGAACATATGGAAAACCATGTTCTAGTTAAGATTTTAAACAATGTTACTATTTCAATGTCACTAACATAGAAAATGCGTAACTATATTGTTGCGAATTATGTACTGGATAAAGGAATGTTGGAATGATCATAGAAAGATGTTATCAATGACGTAAAAGAAACGACAGGGTTCAACTGGATCAGCAATAGACCATTGCAGAGACACCGGTTTTAACCGTTGTTATATTACAGTGCTGAGGTAAGCTTTGAAATTAACGTAAGTCATAACATTAAGAGTATAAGGTAACATTCTGTGTTGATCTTTGTACACTTCGAACTTGTGTTTTAGTATCTCTGAATATCCGTCGATTCTGTAGCGCCGCTCGTTTACTATATAATTTGTAGTGCTTATGTTGTCAATTCTCAGTTCCTATCGGCCTAGAATGTTTCGTCAAGCTTGTCGTAGTTGTAGTATTAAGGATATGTAACCTTTGATAATTATCGTAAAGGTAATATCGATACCGTTTATAATAAGTATATCGCTTAAACGAGGCAGGGTCTAAACAACAATCATAAATAAATTCGATAATAATGATTTCAATCATATTTTAAATTCACACAACGTATGAGATAGCTGTTCTATAATGAAATTTAGCAATAACCAGTATCTATTATATCATAGTAAATTGTTTTGGTTTTTAAATTTAAATAAAAAGAAATGAAAAACTTATACGTGAAAATTCATAATTCGTTTCTATATTATAAAACTTCAAAAGTTTTAAATGTTCTATTAGTTAATTTTTTTTAACGAATCATCATATATTTTAATTAAACAAAAAACTAATTGGACCACTTTTAAAAAGTATTTAGAAAAAGCTATCTCTGTAATTAAAAAGCTTATTATTATTACATTGGACTTATAGACGGACGTTACGATAAATTTTTAAATAGTCTCATTCGAGGCGACGTTGTTGCTACGTCGTTGTATTTGGCTTCCATAGGTTTCGTGTAGGAATTAAATGTTAAAATTTTTTATAGATTCTCGATACTTTTGTACCTACTGTATACCATAGAATATTTAGCTGCGACAAAATTCGCCCTTGGGTATTTTTTTCTGTCATCGTTCATTACTTTAATTTCTCGCTCCGTTAGATTACAACATTCTGGCCATTGTGTATGCATTTATCGTTTAAATTTTGTTTTTATTCCCTTGAAAATCTGTACGTTTGTATTCTTAAATACCGCCACTTCCAGTGTTGATAATATCGGTGGTCACTTCAGTTTTAACACAATAAATAACCAAAGTAATGGAGTCATTTTCTCCAAAGAAAACTTTTTGTTTTTATATAACAAACACAGAGTGATGGTTTTGTATTAGTCAAAGCAGCACACTTAAAGACATGGTAAGAGATTTTGTTTGTTTTTTTTTTTATATTTCATAAGTTATGCGTGGTTTTTTTTAGTTGTTAAGAATTTCCGAACTGTTTTTAACTTTTTTTCCTTTGGATTGTTTTTTGAAAAGAATTTAACTTAATTGTCATATTTAGTATATTTTGAAACCCCTAATTCATTAATATCTAGTGAATGTAGCAAGTATTATAATAAAAGACAATTCTTGTGACACTAAAATATTTTCATGAGCTTTTATAAGATTAGTTTTATATAAATATATATTTTTCTTACTAATAGCGTTAGTGATAGATCGTCGATCGTTTTGAGTTATTTTTGCAATACCAAGCGTGGCGGAGTGAAGTAAGCATACTTTTTAAAAATCATCATCCGTTTTATATTTTTAACACTTTATTTTTTTTCTATTGTGAAATTCTATAACAAAAACACTGCATGTATTATACATAGACGCTTGCTCCAAATCTAGTTACTTTATTATCAATTAAATGTGTCGAGGACTGTACAAAAGCTTTTCATGTGCTATAGTAGATATCGTGTCATCTTTAAAAAAAAGAAAAAAAAACATCGTATAGTAACTATCTGTTTTGGGATCAAATTGTTTATTAGAAAAAAATAAGTAATCTGTGAACAGATTGTGGTTGCTATTGCAAAAAAATGATACAAAAAACTTCGGGTAACACCGCTGTCTAATTTCTTGATTCAAAGTTTAAAGATAAATACCTTTTTCGATGACATTTTGTATTATGAAATAATAGTAGTGTACAAGTTAAGATTTCTATCTGTGGCATATCACCTAAGGCATAGCGGTGTATAGACGTGAAGCTTAACCCGTTCGTAGGTTCAAGTCTTGTAGTCAAATGGTTTCTTTTGAAAATTGTTGGTATTTTTATATAGTACGTAAGAACATATTCATGTATATTATGTTATACGTATATCCTACATTGATATTGTAGTAGTGGACCGTTATAACTAACCTAAGTAGACTAAACGTTATTTACTTTCGATGGTACATTTCTAAACACCTGTCTACAATAATTATCCTTCAGTTGCTTTCAACGGTGTTTTTTTTGTTCAGCTTTCAACGACGATTTTATCGGCGCACTCTCGGATTATTGATTTATTTATAAGAAATTTTCATGTGCCTTCTCAAAATATATTTAAAAAAAAATACTAAAGATAAATTCTAAACGTATGCTTTTCATTACCGTTATTTGTAATCGTTACACGGTTTTAACGTAAGTAGGTTTACACTTGGCACTTGGAGTTTGGGCAGGTTTGTTATTTACAATTAAGGAAACACAGTACGAAGAAAAAACTTAATCGATAGTTAATTTTGAAACAATATAACTTTTCTGTTGATATAATTCTTTATTAATTTGTTTCCTTATTTACGCACAAAAATAAATCTAAATAGGCACTAATGTATGTCTAAGTTCTGAATTTTCTTTGCCTTGTTCAATCTAATTTTTAAGATATATTTCGATGTGCATCATTCTGTGTTACTACTATTTCGTCTAAAATGTATATCTCTTCAAAGTAAACTGGAATAATTTGAAGAACAATAATGTGAAAGACATTTTGTTAATTTGTATAAGTATTTCGTAATTAAGAATATAATAGTGTTTTCTTCTTTAGATTCGTGTTATAATGATACATGTTTCCACGTAAACTTAACTAGAATAAAATTCATCATTGACATTTGGACTCTTTATTTACCCCCGTCCTCGAAAATATAAGACCCTTCTCGTGTAACATTGTACTCCGCCATGCCAAATTATCAAGACATGACTATGAATTGGACTGACCGGTTGGCGCAGTGGTAAAATTCTCGATCCTTTCACGCCGCAGGTCGTGGGTTCGATTACCACACAGGACAAAATTTGTGTGCATGAACATGTCTGTCTTGAG
>DWLR01005626.1:0-10777 GCA_018246295.1 Papilio alexanor hazarajatica
ATATCCTCGCTGTAGGCGGACGCCAGCTTGAAGTTGTGCGTGAACTCGTGCTCGGAGCCCGGCATGCGGCGCAGCGAGCCCGCGTAACCCAGCTCCTTGAAGTCGCGGTGCTCAGAGGACACGCGCCCCGACGACAGGAACTCTACCACACCTGCAACATCACAACAACTCTCCCATAAGAAAACATACTTTATGAAGTATCCCTATCATATCCTTGAATTGGAGCCAGAAGAAGGTAGAGCTTCACAACGACAGCCGTTATATGCGGTTATTGGACCGGATCGACTGAACTGAGAAGGAGACTGGCGTGAGGCGTAGGCGTAGGGTTACTTTTGCTGTTGTGTTCCATGTGACCAGTGAATTGCCTGAGTTCTAATGCCTTTCATCTTCTCCTTTCCTTATCTACTTCTCTTCTTTTCATTACAAAAGAATTGTACAGATCCGTAATTCTTCTAGATGCAGATGCAGATGTTGAAAGTGGTGGTTACTCAACATCAGCTCAGCATTAAAAAAGTGAGCGGTTGGTAAGCAACAGATGCTTAAGCTCCGAAAAGCTGCAGCAATTTTTGGTGCTGATTTCTTCCACAACAATTCAGCTGTATTCAGCTGTAACCAGTAAGTTGCTCACCGCTGTCGGGCAGCGAGTTGAAGTCCCCGCAGAGCAGCAGTTGCACATTGTCGCGCTGGCCGGCGAGGCGTAGCGTGCGCGCGGAGTCGTCGAGGATGTTGCGCAGCTCGTTGCTCAGCATCATCGTCTGGATGAGCTTCACGTCGCAGAACTCAGGGTCCCAGTGGATGTGCGCCGTGCACACCAGGATAGGCTGGCCCAGCATCGATGCGTCCGTCGGTATACCTGTTCAATAAACAAAATCATATATCACAACAAATTCATAAACTAGAGGACTACTACACAGAAATATTTTTAATGTTTCATACGTACGTCTAAGCATTAAATCCCTTCGATTAACATCGCATTGGTAGAATATGCTTACCAAGAGTACTTTTTGCTTAGTTTCCCACTTTTTTCTTTACCGAGTAAAATGCATAACTTTATTTTATTTATTAACTTTCATAATGTTTTACAATGCCAAGTTTTACATTTCCATATAAAATAGGTAGGAATATCGATGATAAAACTTTTCACTTAGATATTAAGTAACCTAAATTTAAGGCAATTTTATTATTATTTTTTTTAATTATCTCCGTCCATTCCAATTGAGTAAAAAGACCTTTATGATGTGTCTAAAAAGAATTAGAAGTATTAAGAAGGACGTGTACCGTTTTCCCACGCAGCTTCCTTAGTCTTCAGTAGCGCAGCGAGGCCGATATTGTCTTTGGGCATGACGCGGTTCAGCATGTTATCGGAACCCTCGCTGTTGGCCATCGCCAGCTGGTTGAATTCTATTAAGTGCTCCTTTACTAGAGCAAACCTGGAAACCATTCAAGTCTCAAATTCAGTTCTTTAAAAACGGGACAAAGGTAAACAACGAAACAGATTGTATGAAGACATAGTGAAATTTTGGGTGGAAAACCTGAACCAGATAAGCACAAACTGAGAAACAAGAGGTTAAGACAAAGCGGCTTCTATGCTCTGCCACATCAAGCGCGGTGTAGCTATAGACGACTTGTTCAGATAAACAGTGACAAGTCCCACAGAAAAAACTTATTGATTATGTTTGGACATACTTAGCAGATCTAAAGAAGATGGCGCATCCGTCGACGTATTTCCTCTCTGACTCTGACATGGTCTTGGCGCGCGACTTGGGCGAGAATATGCCGTCGTAGCCGTCCTGCTTCAGCTCCGGCAGGAAGAAGCTGTAGAACTGGTCCGTCTCAACCTCCTGCCACACAACACCATCCACTGTTATATTAGCCATAGTTTTAGATTTGACATCAACTGACTTGTTTGCTTTTGTTAGCCAACACCAGTCTAATAATAAAAAGAGTAGTGGTAAAGTAAACTTCTTTTCTATCAAAGATTTGAATGGCAGGTTACTTTTACCAATAGGTACATGAATAATACTTAGTCTATTATGGACTTGATGAAAGACATAGCGTTTACTGCGTCTGTGTTACGCAGTAGAATAAAAAATTAATTATATCGTATATCAATTTGGCATGAGATGACATTTTATATGAAGAACAACATAACGCGATTATGAAATAATTTTCGCAAAACATGCAATACTGACATCAACAAAATGTTTCCATTCACAACTGCCTCGTTCTGCAGATGGAACTCGTCCTCTGCGGTACGTTCATCATCGACGCGATGGCATGACATTGACAAAGTACATAATGACAACACTCGCGAGTCGAGCCCGGCGTTCTGGGAAGGTATAATCTGACGTACAATGGTCCTACAAGATTACGTTGATTGAAAGGGCGCGCCGCGGACAAATGATTGCCTCGAACTGTGCGCGTGATGTTTGCCGGCTGATTAGGGATTCTAGTCCGCGATAAATAGAGATATTGCGTTTATCGCAACATCTTAGAGACCCTGCCTATAGCTTAAACCCTAACATTGCATAATTTAAGCAGTAATGTCATTTAAGAGAATCAACCATATTGATAAAAATCTTGGCTTATGTTGGCTTTATTTTATTTATGTTACGTTATGCTGTAAAGGTTGGATCAAATGGGCTATTGTATCATATGATTTATTCAGTGCAGTTGATGTCATTAGATCAAAAGTAACAATTTTAATCATCTCCCTGCCCCGCTGGGATTTGGTTCACATCGTGTATGTAACGCACTGAATCAATCTCTTCTTCGACCTAGCCCTACCGTCATATCCCTCCACATTAATGTCCAAAATTCTCCTTATGCCATTCTTTCTTCTTAATTTAAGATAAAAATTGGTGATAAACAAAAAAATGGTGATAGTCAAAGTTGTTAAAACAAAATGCATAATTCGGTTTATGTTACATGGTAAATGATAGTTATTTTTTTACATCGTAATTCTTGAACCTTAATTTCGCAAACTTGCAGAATAACTTAAAATGCAAAATATTACGCAAGATTGATGACTGTCAATTATTTTCGTAAAGGGAATGCAAACCTGTTCGTACAAATTAAAAATTCAACTTTGTTGTTGCCAAGCACCCATGTCTTGGTCATATATAAGTATTAAATGAAAATGTACATAATCCAAATTGTATTTGTTCTTAAGAGTTCCTACGCACTGAGCGGATGCGATGCAATTTATGAGTCGGTAATAATCTTGGTAGCTGTCGTGATTGTTCAGTGATTAGCTGAGACAAATTTTGCACGTTCGTCTAGTACCTATTTCTGACATGTCCTGCGTTGTAAAATTAATTGAACTTAGTTAAGGTACTACCTTAGTTGTAAATACAATGGTATTTACGCCATTCTGTCAGCGATGCGAGGCCGAATTTTCATACGGATGAAAACCCAACTACCCAATTCGACTCTCGCAACTTCTATGAGTCTATTTCGTAGTCAGTAATAGGGTAGACTTGCCTGCAAGCTTATGATATCCGCCGAGTAGTGCCTGATCTCGTCGAGGATGCCCTTCTTCCTGTAGTCCCACTCGAGCGCCCAGCTGGGGCAGTAGCCGTACATCTGCCGCGTCGCGTATTTGTCGCTCAGCACGTTGTAGCACATCACAGTGAATATGCCTGCAAACAATCAACGCAAAGCTATGTATTTATTACGTCAAAAATATTGTATACTGAAACGGTACGCCGGACGGCCCATCACCTTGGTATCTTGACGTAAACTAAGTGGAAATGTTCTATGGGACGACATAAAATGGCTACCTTCAGTATCACCAAGAGAAATGTTGTAAAAAGGTTAGGTTAGTTCAAATTTTTCACACTCAAAGGGTTACGACATCAGAGCTTCCAGTTGAAAAATTATTTTATGTATTACTCGGTGTTAGCCGATCGTCCATTGAACGCCTCTCGGATATTGACTAGAAAGAGATGCGCTACTAAACTTTTGGTAAGAAAAGGTGACATAGAAAAAAAAATTTCTGTTTTTGGTATTAACGTACGATTAGTCATTTTTTAAAGCTTGATACCTTGGAGTCAAGTAAACTAAGTTACCCTCTGGATACACAATACAAAATTTTGGAAATTACACAAGCGCCCATTAAATCCAGAAAAAGCTACACGACTTGCTATATTATCAAAGTATTTCATCATTACATTACTGAGATGAAAACTTTTTGACGTTTGAAAACAATGGACACAGATCAAAGTTGCCGATAAACATGTATACATGGTAGCTAAGTCAGCAATTAGACGCGCGCTGTGCCTCGCGTGACAAACAGAAATTGTTCCCATTGCTACAAGACGTATCTCGCTCTACATGCAGCGAGTTCCCGATGCTAGCACGCGACTCCGTGTCTTGTCACGCAGGACAACATGCTGACGAGACTGCGCGTTACATTTCGCTCTTACGATGACAGCTTATTATGTTCACCCCTCTAAACAGTTAAGAAAATGACGAGTTTAACAATCGCATTAGTCGCCCACGGCCAGTCGTGTGGAGTGCTGACGTACCGATAACTACGCTTATTATGCGAGCCCTAAACGCAGTGTTACGATATTTTACCGTGGTTAAAAAGGAACTCGCGGACTCAGAAACAAGCTCCGGCCAATATTACGAGTCTCGGATCGTCGTCATGAAAAAGGTAAGTAAGCCGGAAGAGAGTCGGGTCTACGCATTAATTATTCTGTGCAATGACGTAGGAACAGACTACGTTATTTTTCCTTTCAGGCGGTTTTTATGATTTTAGGACGCGATGCTATTAAGGGCTAAAGAGACGAGGTGAGCGAAACTCGTTTCGTCTCCTAACAATAAAACACGGACGGTGAGATAGAAGAGGGTATTCAAAATGTCAATTATGCGGAAGAACTCTACGATGCAATTACCTCGATTAAAACAAGATCCGAACCATTTGACGGATAAGGAGATAGATGTAGAACTAATACGACGAGTGGAGCGACAAGACAATGGCGCGGGAAAACATCGAGGACGGCGTCCAGACAAATCGATAAAGATCGGAAGGCGTGCTAATCGAGGTATCATCGATGTCACCTAGCGACACAGTGTGGCGCAGTATGGCTGGGTATCGCAGCACGTGCGCGCTATTGTATGCCGGCGGCGTGCGGCGGGACGCAGCGCACATGCCGAACGTTGCAAACAATAACTCGCATCGATAAATCGCCGGTTGTTTAAGGAACCCCGAGCGCAGCGAAACGAAAGCTCAGCGCCGACATAATAATAAATGGTAATGTTGTCGAACATGTGGACGCGTGTCTTCACTTTAAATAAATGGACGACGACGATGATGAAATTATACGTGCGCGAGTGAACAATTGAAGAAGGTGACATGAATCGCCAGCTCGCTATTTGCTTCTGCATGCGTGCGGTAGAATTTTATAACTAGTACAACAAATATAATTTAATCTTTTGTTGCAGAGGTGCATGAATCAAAAAGGGGACAATCAGATGAGGTGTGGCTGCGAATGCCGTGTAAATTAATAAAAATAAAGTCCGCATTTGTCGCTTCCTACGCCATGTCAGCGAAGGCATTATTTAAATATTCATTATGTACCTATCTTTAAAATACAAATCGTTTGTATCGGTTAGAGGAGGAATCGATACCGTTAGGATCGGTCGGTCACGCTCGCGTAATGCTTTTTTTATATATCAATACAATTCGTGAGTAATAGAGGCGGGCTTTTTTGCAGTTTAACCGCGACTCATTAAATGCGATTTAAATATAAGAATTCCATTCGTATTGGCATCGCGGAGAACTGATTACATTCGGTCATGGACCGTGGCGGGCGGCGTGACGTAAGAGGTCTCAATAGGTGTTAACGAGAGGTCGTCGGTGGGAGTTAATCGAGATCGGGCTGGTACTTGTCTACTCGCCTCTATTGATTTCACCTTCGAATAATGAAACTGTATCATGCGATTTTCTCGTACACTAATTGAGGCATTTTGTAGGAGAGTGAGGTGCAGTTAGTTTTTCAAGAAGGTCGAAAAACAATACTAAGAATTCGTTGTTCATCGCAGCTGTGCGGCGTTCGATGCGGATTTCCAAGTGCATGTCGGCAATTTGCATAAGAAGGACAGTAATTACTGTGAACCGAGTCATTACATCGACTGCAGGTTTCGATGACTGTCACAACATATGGCGTCGTTCGCATTGTGGAGAACATGTTTCGAAATCTACTTGCTAGAAGAATCGTACCATTTTAAAATGATACAATAATCCATTACTTTCATTTAGTTATCCAAAGTTAATTATGTGAATAATTATCAGGTTATCAGTTAAATTATTAGGTAAAGGTATATTAATATTACAGGAAAATATAAAATATATTTTCATTCATCATCAACATTCTAAACCATCCATCCATCATTATTCCTTGAATTCAACAATATTGTGATATTTATGCTATTATGATTGGATTAAAAATATTCGAAGAAGACTTTCCTTACAACGAAGCAAACAAATTGAATAACAAGGGATATAAATACATATTACAAATAGTTTTGTTTTCGTTAGTAAATAATAATTTAGTTATGAAATTATGAAAAGTAGTAAGCAATTTGTTATGGGGTCCCTCAGCTGTTCGCTGATTCTGAAATTCTGAATACATTTCCTCTTCAGACAGAATATGGAAAGCGTTAAATGCATTCTGAATTCTTGTACGTACATAAATCAACGGTATGCAAGGCTAAATGCAATTTATCCTGATGTAGCTCGAATATAACTAATGGAGAATAAATAAATTAAGGTATATTTACATTGTTGGAAATTTGATTTCCTATGTCCTTTTACAAGGATTAATTTATAACAAAATAAATTTGGATTAGCGAGTTTTATTCCCACCCAGGACAAACATTTGTGTGCATGAACATGTCTGTTTGCCTTGAGTCTAGATCTAAAGACCACCGGAGGACGGACAGCAGCGTTCTTAGCACGTTGGAACATACTGGGATCGTCAGTCTGCTTGCCAAGCGTGTCGATTATAGCACATTTCCTCCCAATGTCCCATAATTGGGTGGAAGTCAGTGGGAGAAGCCTATGTCCAACTGGTGGACGATCATAGGCTGAGATGGATGGCTAGATGGATTAGGTAGATAAAATTATGTATATTGATCTTATAGTTTAGACTAAATATAACTGTAATGCTGAATAAACGTATAAGAGTAAACTCACACGAATGTTTAAATACCAAATGTTTACATATAAAAAAAAAACTATATTGCATTCTCAAATCTTGAGAGGAAATAACATTACACCATAAACCATTTAATTCGCAGGTTCGTGGCTTACTTTAACTAATTATTAAACGGTGATATTATGTTAAACATGTAAAAAAAAAAACACCAAATTGAATATAAAATGTATATACAGTTGTTCAAGCCTTTGTATGCTCAGGCTCAGAACTTTAACAATAAATCAAATTGATACCCAAGAAATATAAGCGTCAATACGGTCGTGCGGGTTACAAAATACAACATTATTTACCGATTACAAAATCGCCAGCGAGGCAATGTTGCCGACGATAAAAGGAATAATACGGTCGTTCCTTCGTGTCTCATCTGAATATAATGGAGAGAGGCGCGGGCAGCCTGTACCTAGCTTATGTGACACCGATGTACACGGAATTACGCATTCAGATAATATTGTCCTCACTAAGGATTGCAGACTAAAATTCAATGTATTACATTTAATCTGTAGCTTTTATCGTTTGGGATGCGATCGTATAAAGACCAACTGCGAAATTACAGGTGATTCATTTGTTTCCATATCTTTACAATATAAAAGATCAACCCGACTAAATGTTGATAGAGAATCAACAAACATTGAGAGACGGTTTCTTTTTATAACATCTTAATGAAGGGTGAAAGGGGAAAAAAGCACAACTATGTACGCAATTGAAAACCTAGAATAAAGAACAAGCCAGCCAAGCTCCAAGTAATCGTTTAAAGCGGCGAAAACGTGGGCAACGACTGGTTTGAGTAGGTGTATTGAGACACAAAATTTAATAAAACTCGATATGTTAATTATTATTGTGTGTCACCAAAACGAGAGCAGTTATAAAACCAAGCAATTCTGTCTAAATGGTACCTTCTTGAACAAACACATTTTGTTTAGCAATCTACTTTTATCTAATCAAATGTAATAAATAAATAGAATATGAAATAGTATAACTTTTTTGAGTAAATCATGTTGCTTGATTGGAAATAACAAGATTACAAATCTTGATTTTCACATCTATGCAAAACAAGGAAAATGCAGATGTAAATTTTATTGTCAGTAAAATCTAGCAGTTTAATAGTCGGTGACATAAAGCCGGGTCGCAATAGGGAGCATTATTTTATTTTAAAAGATTCTCGTTACAGATAATTTACATACAAATGCATACTAGTATCGCGTGATAGATTTAAACAATGGAGGCGAAGTGAGCGCGCACAAGACGGAGGGTAAATGTAAATCGAATGATAAAATTTACAAGACACGTTTGAAATTGGATTCCCGTCTTGTTTTGGGATGTAAAGTGGATACAATAGTCGCCAGTCTCATGTCTCTATAAAAGGGTAATGTGGTTTATAGATTACAATTGTTGCCGAAGGCAATTGACCGATAAAGTTGTAATGCGTTTCTGTTAAAGTAAGAATGAGTTCTATCAGACTGTGTTAGTGAGGTCATAACAAATAATGGGTAGAAGAGAAAATTAAATTATTTTGTCGACTGACCGTATGAATATTACCTATAAAACTCCGGCGAAGAATAAGAAACTAAGCACACCTCACTCTTCATTCGATCAAGCCGTGTATAGGCAACAATTTTTCCTTGTTTAACATTTTCTTCAGGGACGAGAAACTGTTAGTAGAAGTGATACTGTTAAATTAAAAACATTTGGCAAAATATTGAACTGATTTGCAAGTCATCTGTTTGCCGTAGATGCTCGTTTGCCTCCTACCGTAACATTTATTTTAAGCCTACTGGGTTCGTAAATGAGATAAGCAAAAGATTTATGAAACACAACATTTTACAGTTTTAAATAGCTAATATACAACTAAGCTGGTCCAAAATTGATATATAGGCAAATAGTTTAGATATCAAAAAATAGACTAAGGCTGAAGTCATTCAGAGCTATTAAGAATCTGAAAACCAAGAGGATGGTTAAAAATATAATTATTAATAGAAATATATTAAAAGTGTATTTTTGTAATTCACTGCACGGTGTGCCGCGATATTATTTATTGCGGTTATCATATAAACACCTCGTCTTCTACGCGTTCAAACATATTACAACAGCAATCGATTAACTTTTTATTCACGTCCGATTTATGTGTGTAATACGCGATGATGCCGCGAGCTAGACTCGACGTCGTGTTTGTTTTCGTTTATAAAAAATAACGTCTGCAGTTAGCTGCAAGTCTTTAATTAAAGATTGTATTACTTAATGCTAAAGAAATTATCATAAATAACGGCTTTGATACTAGTGTTGAGGCGTACAGCCGTTATTATGGTTACAGTTTTGACCGAGCCGTTTGTTTTAAGAATTTTATCCTCAATTAAGCTACTTATTTTCTCTTAGAATAAAATCAAATTAAATAGGAGTACTAAAATATTAAAAGAATTAATGATAATTATTACAAAGATTAAGTATGTAAGAGAAAAGAACGTGAACTGAACAGAATTAAGACCATTGAATGTCTATTCGGGCTTACGCGATAAACTAAGTTCAAGCAGCGGACTATCAACAGTCTATTTGGAAAGGCAGTGGAAGAAGATAAGAAGGCAGTGATAGTTTTTTTTTAAAAATATAAATGCAAACAAGCAAGATACTTTTCGGATGCCGATTTATCTATCTATTCTGGCTAAAAGAGACACTATAAAGCGAGTTAGATCTTTGATTAAACCATTAATGTGAACTAAACGGTTGTTAATAATCTACCGTAGCAAATATATTTGAATAAATTACATCAAAATGTACATGTACACAATACATCTCAAAACGTCGAAATTTTTAAAACCTTTTATTAAAGAGGTCGCGAAACTTTGGCATGGACCAAGGACTCGAGGACATTTAGTATACTTCATCATTTGATGAAGATGAGACATTTGAACATGGACTTTGTTTTTTTTTATTCTCATTGAGATAAATATAATGTCATGATTTTCTCCTCTCATTGTTCCCATATCACCAGAAGCCCCTTTTTTATTCTTTTCCGTTCCGTTGAAAATTTTTCCGCTCCGTTTCACTATTTTTTGTGAACGTTCCACACATTTACACGAAGGATTTTGATTCCATTTTAATACGTAAATGTTGTAAACCGCTACTTGAATTTCACAAATTAACAAAATTATCTAATATACAGTTCAGAATGACCTCGGAACGGCTGACCTACAAACTGGTTCACTTAGCGCGACGGGGATGGCTTTCTTTTTAGTAACACAAACGCTGTTTAAAGCAATACAACCTTTTTGATGGTCAGTATGTTATAGCAAAATCGTCTAAACTACCTTATTGAGTATAAGTAGGCATATACTAACTACACTGATGCAACACCTATTTATTAGAAATCAATTGTTAAATCTAACTTTTGAAGAGCTATCTTCATAGTAAATATGCAGTCATTTTTTCAATTACAATACTTACGATACTTTGATTAATTAAATATATTTTACAAAAAAAAACTTGACTTTATATTCCTCTCGTACAAAACGCCAATTTCATACGTAAGGACCTAATATTTAGTGATTCACTAAGACCAC
>DWLR01005627.1:0-10775 GCA_018246295.1 Papilio alexanor hazarajatica
AGCAGATGTGGATTTTTCGGTTGAGCGTAGTTTAAATTTTTTGATATCTTCTAAACTTATTCAAAATTTTATGATGATAGGCGTTAAAGACAATTATGATATACACTTAATATACATTTAAAGATTAAAATTACTAACACGTTTATTTTGATAAGGATTAATAATACATTTGAAAAAAAAATAGCCTTGTAAATAACCATAGACGATATAGATATGCCGTGGCGGACTTTTATTCAGTATTTTTGGAGATATTATGATATTACATATTTTTATTTAGTATTTTTGGAGATCTACAATTCTTTCTTACATAATTTTTATGTATGTCACATAGTTTAGCCTACATAAACGATGAAAGTCAAGTTTTTGGCGTTTTTTGGAGGGTACAAAATATTGGTGTTTATTCATGTATAATAAATTTTAATTATAATGCACAAATAATACATAGAAACTATCCAGAAAAAAAAAATGTCAACGACGGTGAAAACCGTTTTTAAAATCCATTGCGTGGTTTATAGAAACAATAGTAAGTATGTAAATTATAAGTAAGACAATAAGTTATGCAAGAATTTGTAATTTGAGAGCACCGAGGCGCTTGGATCCTTGACTTATTTGATGACGGACTTGCTATACTTTGGAGCGGTCGGCCAAGTATGGGTAGGTACTAAAGCGCTCCGTAAACGTTCAAATACGTTTGCCGAATTTATTGGTCAAACTTTACGTTTTCATTAAACAATAGCATATAGGATTAAACCTAAGATCAAACAAATTTGTCAACTTGCCCAAAGATTCGGTTGTCCCCATGTCACGATGTGACTTCGCGAAGTGCGAAGTGCTATACAAAAATACGTCGTTATACGAATTTCGTCGATATTAATTAAACCGCATTTTGCAATTTCACAATCAGTTCGATCGTTTACCGGGTGCTTAAGAGTTATGTTATCTCCTAATTTAATAAGTTTAATTCATTAAAATAATGCAACGGCCCGAGCCGAGGCTACTTAGGTATCGATCACCCTTAAACATATTTTGGTTCACGGCTTTCTTTGTAAAGCGAACACAATCCCGGTAATTGAAGATTGCTCCTATAGCCTGTAGTGACATGTCAGTACAAAAAAAAACATTAACAGCGATTTGTTTGTCGTATATTGATTCGAAAGTATGACTGGCATCTTAGTTAAAGTGCATATACTCATACAGTAAACGTCTAACGCGCAATGTACGTAGAAAATAGAAAAGTAGGTTAACGAGTGAAGTAAATGCTGGTATCACTCGGGGTGAGCTCTCCCGACCCGCTCTTGCGGGGTAATTACAGTACTTTTATACAAAGATTCATATAAAGTTTTCACTCTACTTAGTAAGACTTAATTTTTTTTCTTTTTAAATACTGACTTAAAAAAAGAACTATCTCCCCGATTTTGCTCGGTTGAATATATGATAATAAAAATACCGGCCTATGCTTAATTTAAAGGATTAGGAACATGTTCAGTTATTTCGAAGCTTATTTATTATAAACAAACATCAGTTACAACTTATTATTTATATATACGAGCTTATTTATAAAAAAGATTACTATATAAATCTATAAAATATTTTAAAGTAAAAGTTCTAATAAGGTATCATCAGAGCGTTTAGATATTATAGCTATTAGAACAGGAGGTATCCTGAGTTATTTTGATTCCGTTATTTACACATCTAATTTTGAAATCGAATGTGGTCACCAATATAAGTTCGGTAACAATATAAATATAACCGAAGTCATAGTTTGCAAATGCCTGTGAGTGTTAAGGGCTGATTCATGTATAGATACAGTATAAGTTTAATGACGTGGACAGGATTAAGATATATATTTTTAGGTCAGTTTAGGGAATTCGCCGTAAGTACGCTTTCGTCTCTCACTTGATACGTGGATGGTTGCTTGACTTGGGTCCGAACTGCTTAATGTAAAAAATCTAAATCTAAAATAAAGACGATTGCGGTTATCGAAGAATATAAAATGTTATGTAACTAAGCACTACATGACTTTGAACTGAGTCATCTTTAAAACAATGATGGCATGTGTCTCGTAGCAGACAATGCATCACGAGAACTTCATAAAAACCAAATATATTCCATTAAGCCAATTATACGTAACGAAAAAACGATGGTTACGTCGTTACCGACCATGGTCAGTAAATCACCACAATTACCGTCATCGACCAAATGACGCGTCATTTTTAACTTACATTCAGTCGAGAGACAGAAGGTCGCTAATCGCTCGCCCGTGACGTGGCCGTTTCTCTTATCGAACGTATGTATGTAGACAAAAACTTTCAATAGCTCTAATAAAAAGATCAATAGAAAAATATTTTCCGAAAATTAACAATAAGTTGGGTTAGGAGAATAAGTTTATATCGTAAATGTGTTCAACAGACAACGTGTATAAAGTATGAAGACGATTCATGCAAAGCGAGGACAAGACGTTTTATTTTTATGGCATTATCTACTACTAAAAGACAATGTCACGGAGTTTTTGTGTCGTGTTGTCACTAACAAATTGCGTAAAAATGATTTTCTTTACACCTTTTTTTGTTATCTGAAAATTTTAAGCGGTTCTTTTGATTTTCGTTCATGGACTTCGATACTGTTGAAAATAGATAGTATATTATAACCGTACATAAGTTATGTATGGTTGTAATGTATTTAGAACATCGCATTAACATCATTGTTTCCATTTCAAATACGCAGATTAAATTAAAAAGCCTTCAATACGTGGAATAACCTCGAATTCAATAGTGTTTTAAAATATATTAATTCGTACTTTCAACAAGCGTAATGTCAGGTTGTTGAAAATATGTTGACATCTACCAAGGGTCGCCACAAAGATCGTCACCCAGTAATCCAGTAGAGTAACTCAACTTTGAACAGATAGTTGGTCCATCTTTTACTCTACCTAGCCGGTATTCTAAAATCTTGTCCCCGCATTGATATAGTCAGTAAATAAAATAGTATTAGCATAATAATAACATTTATAACTATACGGACCTGTGTAAACAGCTTCCCTCACGGTCACCTGTTCGCATGACCGGCGTCAGATAAAGCGCTTCCGCCGGACGTCGGGCGTCGGACAAATGCAGTAGCCACATTGTTTGCCCTAACATTGTGCGATCTCAATCATTATGTATAATCGATTTTTGATTTAGATTGATCGCTACTCTTTTATCAGAAAATTGAGCAGCGATCTTCCTCGCTAGAAGTACCTTCGTATGCTTAAATCTTCATATGTTTTCTTTTGATTCATTCTAGATCCCCTAAGATGCTCTCTGCAGACAAGTAACTATATGTTGTCGAATAAACCATAACTCACTTAACTTTACTTCATAAAACGTATACAAACATTACGTAGTCAACGTGTAGAGTGTAGACACACTGTAATCCTTTTTGAGAACTTTCTATGCAACCAATATCTTATACATCTATTATATCTATTATTGTTGTGCATGTTACTGTGTGTATGCAGTCCAACCTGAGTAAGCGAGAAAACTCTATAAGTGAGAGTAATTGCATGGTCCTGTCGATTTTAGCCTCTAAAATAGAGATTTGTGACACATAGAGATGTGTGAGAAATAGAAACCTTTATAAGAGAGACAGAGACTCGTAGACCCTCAGATATTTGTGCGTGGACCTCTATAACTGAGACTGCTCCTTGTCTATACCTCTGTAAGCGACAGTCGAGCCTGCACGCACACCTGTTGTTTCATTTAACAATGCGTCTAAAAGAGCAGCTATGCTGTTGTTTTCTACATTTTCGGTAGCTTAGATAATTACAACAAATAGTGAACATTCTAAAGAAGCAATAACTTTTAAATGCACTGAAGAACAAACACAAGCTTTTTGAATGTTTAGCGTTTTTTGATAACGTAAAATTCGTAACTTCCATAAAATTTATGAATTAAAAAGCATGTACTAAATTAAATAAAACGGAAAAAATTACGGATTCTTGAAAACAAATATGTTACATTTTCGTGATTAAATTATATATACGTAATATAATACATATATTTATAAGCCGCATATGTCAAGTGACTGCTGACAGTGATGGGGTCTGGAGCATCTGGGCTGGCCGCCGAGACTCCGGGCGCGGACCTGCGGCTGCCGACTTCCGGACTTCGCTTCTCCTTGCACCAGCTGCGCGCACTCAACTCATACATAGATATCTTGTATGAGGAAGATCAAAAAGGTACCACCAGTACCATAATAGTTATATTTGTTCTTATACAGGGTGAATTTATCAAAGGGTTGTTCATGCCCAGATCCTAGACTATGAAGAATATTGCAATTTACCGAGACCCGATTTGGATGAAAACCAAAATTATGGCCTTGGATTTTCAAAAAACAAATAGCAAGAAGCACAGCATTTAATAGTCCGCAACAACAACATCTGATGCACGAATGACCCGCTCAACCGGTGAAATACCTCACAGAAGACAGTTGTCAAGCAGAAGTATTCTGCGTCTCGTTTGATGAATGAGGTGCCGGAAGACGGGAAGAGCAAGAGGATTAAACGGGAGAGGGAACGGATAGGGAAAAACAATAACATTTTTTATTTTATCCCCTTCCTTGTGTATTAAAGGTAGGCAATGTATTTGCAACTGATTAGCTTGTTGCATTTACCTATGGGCATCGGTCTCTTGTTATCAAATGGACCGCTTGCTCGTTTGCTACCATTTGCTATAAACAATAGTCTCTCTGTGTAAATATCTGGCAAAAGTTTTTTTTCTAGAAAGGCATTTTATTTGAACAACCGTAGTAACAACAAATTTAATGCTGAGGCAAAATCAAGGCTGAGGTTGTAGTAACAATAAATTTACTGTGTTGTTATGCTGAACAATTATTTGTTTAAATAACTATTAGAAAATTCCATGATATACGAATATCGTGACTTAAATGTACTTGTCAATGTAAGCGAAGGCGGGCAAGGGAATGCATACAATGAGCTAGTATGGCGATTGTGATGCAAAAATAGGTACGTGTCATATTACAATACCAACGTGTGCCCCACGATTACCATCATATCGAAATGCGATTTTATATATATATATCCATACATATAAACATATAAATAAATATCACAGTTTCATCACAATTGAGGATTTATCGCAGGTTTAGCAACGCATAGAGGACAATCATACAAACATTAATTTTTATTTATATAGATAGATGACCATTTATAAGAGACACTAAAAGGGAAGTGTCCAAAATTATCAGTCGTTTTTGATCGTTATAATAGAGGTGAAACATTAAATAATGTTTAAGATCATCATAAACAAATATTAATTATTTAATCTTAATCTTGTTCATTAATTCGTAGGTCGTATAACAACGCAGATGGAGTGCATAGTGGAGGGCGTCGTGCAGAGCATTGTGGACGGCGCGGGGCAGAGAGACCCGCGCTTCAGATGCTGTCATCTAATCGCATTGCACAGGAACAAAAAGGTTGTCCCCAAAATATTTCAGTTAACTTGGGTTACTATTGAGACATCAAAGGACACTATACTAATATTATCTTTTGTTTATTTTAATTTTTAATTTTCTTTTGTAACTATTTATACTCTCGCGCAAAGTGCGATGACCATTAATAATTCCGTAACTGTTATATTTGTAGTTTTACAATAGAAGTGTACATTTTTGTTATTTAAATAAATAAAATAATAGCCGTTTCTTTATCGTTCTTTCAGCTGACTTATACCTTGTTAGTAAGTACTACAAGTTATTTGTATAGGTATATACGTCAAAAAGTTTTTCAGCCATAAAGTTAGACAGAGTTGTTAAACATTTAATAGATATGGAGATGTGAGTTTGAGCTGTTTTCAACAACACACCTGGTACTAGACCCTCTTGGACGTGATGGTGAATTTATCCCTCTCTTGCTTTAAAAACACAATCCTATAGACTTAAATTATGCCGATACTTTCGATTGCTACAGATGCGATCACGTTCACTCGAGTACTTGGTAACTTTGGACTCTCTGCCCACCCTCAACGCGGAGAGCGCGGAGTGCCGCCTGCAGGACGGGCCGGACGGGTATGGGAGGATCCGGCTGACGGGCAAGGAGGCCGACAAGTGGGCTGAGTTCTTGACACCGACGGGATATCTTTGCAGGTAAATAGTTTTATAATAAATTAAGCATTTATGAAGTATAGGTCTAAATCTTGAGTCGTAGTTACCAAGTTAATTTTGTAGCACATTACAAGTGAATGTGTCAGTAGGAGTTCATTCTATGGATCCCAAACCAAGTTAAACTACGCATATTTATACTCTGTAAAAGAAATATTTCAAAGATAAAATAGTTATTGCCTGACTGACAGGAGAGTAAAGTTTTTCGCGGGTTTGTATGAATGTACATGTAGTAGTGTAGACGAATACTTTATAGTGTTCGCTCGTCCCTCCCGGTGGACAGTGAAGTAGAGGGAAACAGAGTGGTTTAGTGGGTATGCTCCCTAGGAGAGTCCCACATAACCACCGTGCCTCCAAGGCAGGTGCCTCTAAGGGGAATCCTCACAAAAAAAAGGTATCATTCGATTCGTATTCTCTTTTCAGTCATAGTAATACAGTCACTCGGGCTGATGGATTTTTTAACTTAACTATAACTTTAAGGATTTGTTATGTTTAGTAAACAGCTACGTAAATCGATTATTATGTGTGGTTAGAGACAAAGTGGTAGAGCGCTGGGTGCAGCAAGCAGCGCGGTGCGCGCGCGGCGTGGGCGGCGGGGCGTCGCGCGTGCTCAGCGTGCGTGCTGCCACGTACGCGCGCCCGCAACGATACTGCTACTTGGAGACTGGTAATGTACAGATGGCAGAAAACGTCTTGAACACTAGGCGTAGTGATTAGGGTATACTTGCGCATTGTATCCTTAACATACAATAAAATGTAACTGTAATTTTGTGATTATGTATATCTTATGAAACAGAAAAAATTACTTATTCCAAAAATCTATTAAACGAGACCGAAAATTCGCTTCTAGATCATTTGTTCAAATAGTTTGCCGAAAAACTTAACTCACTACTTTATTTCTTATAGTAATGAAATAAAACTTGATAGTTTAGTAAAGTTCTATTTGTGGTTAATTCAAACAAATACAAACACAGAACACATTGGATGTATTTGAAGACTGTTTTTTATTTGTTCCAGAAACTAAAATGTATGTCATTATTACCCTAGTATATTGCGTTTTAGTTATTTTGCAACAAATGTGAATTGAATCAAACATAATTTTTTTAGTACTAAGTTAAATATTGTTTTTTTGTATTTCGTAAAAAAATCTCCTTATTGTTTTATTTTATCAGTTACTATATAAAAGTTCAAGCATTACCTATGTTCTGAGGGATTTCTTGTCAAAATTTTTATTTAAATAAAAATTAGGAAACCGTCGATGTCAGTACTTTAAGCTAATAAAGCAAAACAAGAATGTTTAATTTTATTTAAATTCCAAACAACAAAAATAACAATACAATATCAAAACTAAATTACAGTTCTAGTATAATGCCGATGTAAAACTAGAATTACTGCGTCGGCAAAGTTTTATTATGTTTGTTTTGAACTTTCAACCATCAAAGCAAACTACTTACACTTTTTGGGTAGTGCTAGAGTTGGTTATTCTATCAAATTTCTTAACCAACATGTTGAATCTTGATGAGTTCGAAAGAAAAGTCAATAGAGGTAAAATGCTCGTCTACATTTTACTGAAAATATGAGATATATCACGTTACTAGCTAATTTTTATTAATAAACTATATATTCAATTTAATTAGGATGTAGATTGTAGGATAGGTTGAGCATTAGATCTATCCTCTGTTGAGCCAAGGATAACAATATGCAACAGGTGAAAGAGAAACCAGACGTTGTCGTCTCGTGTCTGGAAACTAAGAGTAAGAAAGGCCCAATGCAGAGAGGACTAAAGATAGATCCGTCGAGTGTCCGCCCTTAAATTAGTGCTACTGATGATGACTGAAAGAAAGAAGAACAGACAACATATATCACATATAGCTTATAGTATTTTAAATCGACAGTATCCCAACAAAAAAACTGCGAGCGTCGCCTTGCAATAGTGGAGGGCGCGGCGTGGGTGATGGTGCGTGTGGGCGCGGGGCAGGCGGAAGCCAAGTTGGTGCTGAGCGCGCGCGTCGCCGGCTGCAGCGCCGCCGCCTGCACCAACAGGGTGCCACTCACGCACCCCATGGCTCTGCTGCACTATACCGCTGCGCAGGAGGTCGTTGATCAAATATTTAGAATAGTTACAATAATGTTCGATCTAGCGTTGATTAATAATAATATCCACCGAGGCCTTCCGTTAGGATCGTAATAAAGATCGGATCTTTGCCGGTCTCATTCAATGGGTTCCAACAACCTTAATTTTAAGGTTAGTCTTAATGTATTATTGCGATTTTATCTGAGGACGGTACCTAAAATAGCTTATAGACTTTTGTTTGAAAAAGTACGTAATAATCAGAATCTTCTTACTCCAGTAACTTGTGCATGCCTATGTGCAATAAATAGAATAAAGAACCGAATCGATTCAATTGGATTTAAATCCGTTTTTGATTCCGTGCATCCAAGCACAAGGTAAACTTTTTTCAAACGTAATAATATGGGAAAACGTAACTTTTCATCAGATGCAGTAGTCTTTTTCTTTTGTATTGGATTGTTGATTTTTCTTTTATATTTCCTTTCTATTGGATTGTCTAGGGCTACTACGCCGCAGCAGTAGGCCCTCCATCGAGCAGCGTGAGCAGCGACCGCGGCGCGCTGTGGCAGCTGTGGCAGCCGGCGCTCGAGGCTACGCTCGATGCCCACGTCTCGAACCTATCGACCATGGCTAGAGTGGCAGGAGCTCTTAACGCTCTTATTGACAACATGCGTGAAGGATCTTATCAGGTTAATCAATAATTAAATCTGTAATAGAAGTACTACGATCCTTGTCATTCACATTTATATGCTCAGTTAAGACTTTTGTGAACAAATTAAAAGAGAAAGACAATTATTAGAAAATCGTTTTAACAGTGGTAGAAATACCACTTATACAGTATAGTATAGGTACCATCAATATGCTGGTTTGTCTGAGAAAAGTATCACGACCTCACTTCCTTGTCTCCCTTTCCGTTCTCCTCTCCTGCTCCCTCTTGTTGTTTGCTGTTTAGGCTGGCAAATCTTTATTATTGTTTCTCCGTCAGGGCTTCACGCGGCTGCTGAGCCGCTATATGGCGTCGTGCGCGCTCCGCCGGCGCTTGCACCACTGCTCGCAGCTGCACTCGGTCGCCGCCAGGAGCTTCGCCGCCGCACACGCTTCGCATCATCTGCTCCTAGTCTTAGACTCGTAAGTTTTTATCAATGAAACGAATGAGAGTTCTGTTTTCGGAGATGGAAGTTTTTTTTAAAGTGATAATATATTATAGCGATCTTCTATTCATGGAATTCCGCTATAAGTGAGCTATGAATTATTTATTTAATATTAATAATTAAATATTTATTGTTAAAATATTCAATTTTGGATTTTAGATTGGTTCACTGTAACCGTTCAATTTTATCAACTCTCAGTGGTAAGTCACCTCATGGGATGTTGTTCTACGGTTCAGACTGTTTATTTAATACCAAGTAAAAGTTTTTTTTTGTTGAAATATGCCTGACAGCTATTATTAAGTGGAGTAAATTTTTATGTATGTGGCTATTTCTCAGGTTGTTGCACACGTGCGAGCGCGGCGGGCCCGCGGGGTTCGTGTTCCCCGTGGACCGCGCCAGCCTCACGCGGCGCGGCGCGAGGGACGCGGACTGGGCGACCGACGCTGTTTGCCTTAGAAACTGTCTCTTGCACCTGCAAAAACTAGCTGGTAAGTGTGTATATATGATAATATTAATCTGTTCTATTTTTAAGTTAAATAACACCGGGTTTGAACGCGTCGCAGGAGATTAACCAGTAGTAGTGCCAAGATATTGACGGTATATGCAATTCTGCTCAACTCTTACCCACTTACAACTTTCCTGTTCCATTTGATTAGCATGCAACGTAAATGTTTCTGGTATTATGTAGGTCCAAAGATATTAATCCTTCACTGTTCATTCAGACCGTCATAATATTGGATAAATAATAGGTGCTGTAACTTAGGAACTATTTATTTCCAGTCGGCGAAGAAATCCAACGATCACCATCAGAGTCTTTGGAGACGGCGCTGTTCAGTCGTTGGGAGAGCGTCAACAGGGAGTCGAAGTGCTCGCTCGCGCCGCACGCCTACGGCACGCGCCAGCTGCGGTACTTGAGCCGTGTGGCAAACGAGTTGTTAAACTGCAAAAACTTGATGGTGTATGTAAGTAAAGCATTTCTTTGCGAATGTGTGCGGCCACAGATGATATAATGCAGTCTAAGGATCACTCCCATGGGCACCCTATTAATTAGTACTTATTTACAGTAGAAAGAGTCCTAATCGTGAGCGGATATTGAAATTTCCCTGGCAATATTTCTAATTGTTTGCTAGGTAGTTGCTAGAAGAAAAAAAAATCTCTTCTTTTTTAAAAAGGATTGGACTTGTTCCGGCAGCGAGCGACGGCGCTTGACTATGTCTATTGGTCTCCTTAGATTATTTCATGACGTATACTTTTTTTCATGAGCACGCCATATTGTTCAGGTCGTTAATATATATATATATATAAAATAAAAAATAAAAAATAAAAAATAAAATAATGCTTTATTGAACACTCCTCTGAATACAATTTTGGTAGAGCCTTGACTCCCAAACTAGGTTGTC
>DWLR01005628.1:0-10773 GCA_018246295.1 Papilio alexanor hazarajatica
AATAAAATATTATTATTTAAATCTTTGCATTTTTTAATATTGATTCCAAGAATTTTTTGATTCACCCTCGTATATATCTTGGATTTGATTTAATTTTTTTTCGTGTCGTTTTTTAATACCGGTTTTGGTTGAAATACGCTGTCGTTCTAAAATGTAATAACAATGCTCTGGATAGAACGCAAAATCAATAAGGATGTTTTAGCATAATAATTACTTTATTTAACAGTTGTGTGTACAAATTTTTCCTCCCATTTCCTGCAAACTGTGGGTGTGGTTTCGTGAAAAAAAAAAAGGGACGGAAGTTTGTAACAGGGAGCCAAGGAAGCATGCGCTGTTTGATTTCTGTTGTAGGTTTCTTATGACTGGCCGGTTGGCGCAGTGGTAACAACAACGACTAACTTGAATTTCACGCCGCAGGTCGTTGGTTCGATTCCCACACAGGACAAACATTTGTGTGCATGAACATGTCTGTTTGTCTGGATGTAAAGACCACCGGAGGACGGGCAGCATCCTATTCTTAGTACGGTGGAACATACTGCGATCGCCAACCCGCTTGCCAAGAGTGGCTATAATGGCACATTTTCCCCCCAATGATGCGATCAATGGGGGGTTTAAGTCCAGCAGTGGACGATCATAGGCTGAGGTGGAGGTTTCTTGTGATGCAAAAAAGGTACAGCTAGTTATAAAAATATACGAATATCGAATTTACATAAATGATATTAAAAGTCAAAGTCAAAAACATGTCTTACTGAAAATTGTTCTTTGTTGCAAAAGAACAATTTTCAGAAAGATTTTGCATTTACTTAATAAAAAGCTAGACTAAAGTGTCTCAATATAATCCATTTATTGAAAGAAGAGGGTTCTTTTCCATCTATTTAATTTTCACAGTTTCATAAAACTACAACTAATAAGGAATCGGAAACATAATGTTAGCTAGCTTACAAATTTAAATAAAATTGTAGTAGCAAAATACGATAATATAATTTATGATATGGTTTCTTTAACGTTGATTTATTGTAAACATACGCATATCAGTGCTCATTACAGAAAAAAATAGTTCGCGGTGGCATGAATTTCTCATACACGTGGCCAATGAATTCAGTCCGAACCAGACAGTGCGTCGCTTCGTACACGACCGCGCTCGCGCATAAGCCGCGTTTATGAAATGCGAACGTAAAATTCTACCATCACTAAGCAAACGTACCATTTTATTATAAAGTTTAAAGTACACATTTGTTCGTACTAGGCAAAATATATCTGTATAATATGCAATATTTAATGTGTCACTTCTGAACAAGCAAAAATAAAAAAGTCGGCATTTTCGTAGTCGTGTATTTCTTGCCAGTGTTTTTTTTATTAAATATTAATTTTTAAACTATTCAAAATTAGTAAGACTGTAGAAAAAAGTGTATTAAGGAGTTTATATTATATAGTGACACACCACGTGTTATGTTCTAATTATTTTGAGTCTGAATTTGGAAGTAATAGTTAAAATGGCGAACGCTCTGGCAATGCTGCAGGGTCTTGGACAAAAAGTGCGCGGGAAAGAACACAATGAATGCAGAATACTGCAGATAAATATACCACCGCCTACATCTGTGGACATCGAGTTTAAAAATATTACAATGAAGGTGACCCAAGGATTGACGTCTAAAAGTAAGTATATAAATAGTGAACGTCTGTTATAAAATTAAAAACTAAAGTTTTCTAAAAATTAAACTTACATTTTGGTACACGTACATTTAGCGCAAAAGTTCTGCGTAAGTATTTAACGGTAATCAGTAAAATTACCACTGTTCCTTGCTATTTTGGAGAGCATACTCCAGTAGTTTTAGATTGATGAGAAAAGTGATATAAAGAAAATTTTGGAAATATCGGGCGATAAAACGGGGACAATATTAAAAATATCCATAACTGACGAGCAAATATTATTGAATTGAGAAGAGCGAAAGCCGAGCAAAAATTCGATAAAGAATTTAAATTTGTGTGCGCTTCCAAACTTCTTTTGGGCTGCTATTATTTTTCTATGTTTAAAATTTTTATATTCCATATTGACTGCAAGCTTATATGTCTACTAACATTTTTAATCGACTTAAAAAAAAGATTTCTCAATTCGATTGATTTTTTTTCTATATTTGTTATCGCGGTACAGCATAATTAATGTTTTTTTTTATTTCATAAGTTTTTCTTGTATTGGATAGGGAGTCCCATTTAATTTTTAATGTCATTGGAGCATAGTTTCCGAAGTTATATCGAAAATTGACATATCAGTAGACTTAAGACAACAGGGCTTCTATTTAATGGATTTGTAATGAGACATAGGCTATAAATTATTATAAATAAAACTAGGTTTTGACTCGAGGCTTCGCACGCGTTCGTTTCTTGTTTTTCCTAGCTGATTGTTTTATAATTTAATTCCGTATATTAATTTCGATGATAGATTAACATGCGCCTAAAAGTTGTTTTGTCAACATTACCATGATCAACGACATTGAAGCAAACTATAATGATTTTATATAAACATATATCTTGCAGTGGAATGTCATTATCTAATCTGTTTTAATATGATTAATTTTCAAAGTAATTACAAGATTGCTACAAATTCCATAGTTTTATTTTTTATTTTGTTGACTTGTAACATTACGTGCACTATCTTTTGACCACATCATCGCTTAACTTCAGACGGGACTGTGATCAAGTGTTAGTTTATTCCTTATAAAAACATTATTGTACGAATTATTCTTACATGATTCACAAATCTTTGCTATGCAATGCATTATATTTGAGCGAAATTTTATGCATTTTAATAGGCAGTGTATTATAAGAGGAATGAGTAATAATTAAAGATGTTTCAATATCGGTACGTTGTGAAATTTGTCAGTCCAGTATAATTAGGAATTTTAATTACGATATGCCCTATTATTGCCGAATATTAAGCCGAATCGAGTTGTTTATTTTTACGTTCCAGTGTCGTCATCAGTGTCATGTAATTAAACATGTAAAAACTAAATAGTAAGAGATGACCCTGAACTACACAGCAGTAGTAGAAATTGCTGTTATTTATATTTAGTGAATTATCTGCAGTGAAGTTAAGACACGCTTATTATTGTTTTTTGACATTTGTTTTGTATTAAGACTAATTTATATTAATTTATATTTAATGAATTATCTGCAGTGAAGTTAAGAAATGCTTATTACTGTTTGTTGACATTTGTTTTTTATTAATTTATATTCGATAATTTTTAGCGTACCGTTTACGGTTACACAGACAACTAACAAATGTGATCTTGATAAAAAAAATGTATGATATACTTAATGAAATGTACGATATCATATTGTGTAATTTTACAAATACAAATACTTGTATATATATTTTATTAAGCTTAAATATAATTACTATTATTCAATCTAATAAATGGTAACACTGAAAAGCATAACGCAGGCAAATATTTTTGTGTTGGCAAGTGATTAGTTTTTGCTTCAGCAACTAGATCGAGGTTCCGTTCCACTGATGGAATATGATCGCACCAACGGTATTTAAAAAAATAACATAAAATTACTTAACAAAAATTTCACACTGAGTGCATGAGTGATAACATCTGAAAGAGATTGAGGTTGAAGTTATAATAATTCAAACATTAATTATCTACATGAAATACACATTATGGAATATATGTCACTGACACATTGTGAACTTCGACAGCTTATAATCGGACTATTCATAATATAAACTGTCACCAACTTGTAAACCAATCAATGTTATGTAAACCAGTCATTATTATTTGTGAATACCGGAGTTTCATGAAAAAGACGGTAGCTCGCCAGCAACTATAACATTGGGAGATTAGGACGTCAAACACCTCCCCCCCCCCCCGGTGACCATGAGCGCTGTAAAGTACTCGACATGTCGGGATGATGAATGTTAAAAATAAACGTCATAAAATACGTAAATTTAATTTCAGTATCTATCCCTCGTTTCGTACGCGTAGTTACTCGTGCAAACATACATCCATAAACACATGATTGTATGCTTGCTTTAAGATTCTAAATATTTTAATGGCGTTAGTAAATTATACAAATTGCCTACAAATCTGTTGATCTTGTTTTGGTTGCAGATGTTGATGGCGAGAAACGGTCGCAAAAAATCGCAGAATCGCTTACTCGTTTTCTTGTACTGTACCATATAAAAAATAAGCCCAGTACGTGTCCTCAATCCCGTATAAAAACTGTCACCACTTTATCGTTTTTGTTTTAATACGAACATTCCCATAAACATATTAACATTTGCACACGTTAGTTGGAGTTTAAATCAATTTTGGTCGTATGTCTATTTAGAGTATAGCAACTACGAGTACTTAAACATTTTGTATTGTTTGTATTTATAGTCCATGTGTGGCTGTTGCGACATCTCTCTAAATATGGTCAAGACTGCGATACAACATTGACGTAAGGAGATACTAATGAATTATTAATTAGAGCAAACAGTAAAATGCATGAGCATTTTTTTTAAATTTGCCCTGATGTTAAATTTTCAAAAGTTATTTTGTAAAGCACCATCTTTTGTTGTCAATGTAAAATAAACCAATGTTGGTAATAATTGATTGAATGTTAGAAAAAATTTACAGGAATCTAAATTCTCTGTGAGATGGTCATTATTCGAAATATATTTTTAAAAAAATTCTACATCGTTACCTGATCATCATGCAGACAGGTTTCTAACTTATTATTTGATCTATTAAGAAAAATTTTAAACCTAAAATCATCTCCCTGCCCTTTTCCCACTTGCGTAGGGTCGGCACAGTATGTACTACTCTTGCATGTATCCTGAATTCTAATGTAGTCCATACTCCAACTGGTTTTGCCTATAGTTTTACGGCCGGTCGCCTGCCTGACGCCAGCCCTCCTTGGGAATATATACTTATATACGGTACTTAATATGACATTATAAAATAGCACAAAATACATTAAATTTGAATTGGATTGATTCTGCTAGAAGTTGGGGGTTCCGCTGCAGCCTGCGCTCGAAGCCTGCTAATGTTACATATTAATTTGTTTCAACAGCACAGAATATGTATGTAAGCAGCCCAACATTAGACTCGGGTTCAATGAGTATTCCAATCTGTGCGTAGTTGCAGATCTGCTGCTGATCAAATGCACCACCAATTTTGTT
Organism: Papilio alexanor hazarajatica; assembly: GCA_018246295.1. Classification (NCBI taxonomy): domain Eukaryota; kingdom Metazoa; phylum Arthropoda; class Insecta; order Lepidoptera; family Papilionidae; genus Papilio; species Papilio alexanor. The sequence continues at coordinate 5,171 of DWLR01005628.1, forward strand.
TTCCGCACATAACTTATGTAGTATATCATTATCAAATAACAAAGGTGTATAAAATTTAAATAAATTATATATAGTGTCAATATTTATATAATATCATAAAACCATTTTTTTAATTTTCTTATGGAGTTTTCTTTATTACTCCATTCGAACAGGTTCTTGTAAACTACGAAACAACAATAAATTAATGAAATAAAAAAATAAAAAAATTAAACCTAATATATAACACTTAAAAAACATAAGTCTTTGCCGTAGACAACGGCTACAACAAATTTATGTACATTTTGTACGCTTATTAATTTAATACAAGCTCTGTGTGGATTCAATAGTATGTAGAAATGTAACGTGTCTATAAATTAGGTACTTAGGGACTAAACTAAAGCAACTACAAAATTGGATAAATTTAAAGTCGTTTTAGTTTTTGTTAAAAAATTTAAAAGATTAGATTGTCTAGTGTCCCTTTACTTATCGATTACTTCGCCGTTTACAGCGGCACTCACATTCAATTTAAATCATCGCCATAAATATTGATTAATAAACCGCCGACCCATTTGCTAATCTTTTTTAATTAGTAAGGAAGCTAGAAATGTACGTCATTTTAATTGTGGACGTCGTGTAATCGAATGTCAAAAGTTAAAAATTTACATTTGACGTTCGTTGCCAATTGTAAAAAAAATGTAGACCACTAAACACGTTTATACATATTTCCTATATATTTTTATGGGAAAGTAACTACGATTTTTTCTAGAAGAAGCGCAGAGCATTGCTGGCTTTATATTACTATTATTATAAACAACAGTTGATTATAAAAAAAAATCCAACTGACTGACCAGGAAAAGAGTACGAATAGAATGACACCTCATTCTCCAAAATCGGTGAGCCCATTAAGCTATACGAGGTTACAATGGAACGGACATATATACATATGCATACATACCTTCGAAAAATATTACACAAAAATTATATTTAATGATTTATAATTATATATAATAAAATTGTGTGTGTGTGTGTGTGTGTGTGTGTGTGTGTGTGTGTGTGTGTGTGTGTGTGTGTGTTAATTAAACATGTTACTTTTTGGTTGTATTTAACAAAATTAAAAGTTGATCCGAATTATTTGTTACAAAGAGTAAACAGTAGTAACATTATTTTAAAAGAGCTCAAGGTTCCTTACTTACGGTTGGGTCAGTGCGATTATAAATGAGAGCACACTGACATCAAGACAATACATGATTAATCATTGAATGAAAACATATATTTGCGTAGATATATAGAAATATTTCTCCGATGTTACAAACTTATCAATTTAAAATTTAAATGCAATCCTTTGCCATTGCAATATAATTAAATAATTTAATAAAAATAAAGAATCTTCCATGTATATTATCTGGCTCTCGTCTTAAGTGGCTAGAATACAATTTACGTGAAAAAGTTTTTTGTGTTTTAAAAGTTTATTCACCATATCACGATCGATGGGAAAATATTGTTAACATATGTAGATATTAATTTTTGTATTTGTGTGGTGCGCGTAACGGTTCACTATTTAAACATGAAATGAGAAAAGAGCCAAATAATTAACTACAGTTTATTTACATATATTCATAACTGCGACTAGGTGGAAAACTTTTACAATACATTTTAAAAGTTATTCAATTGATATTTAATTAATAATTCACATTGCGTGGGTATGAAGCTCTTATATTATTTGATGTAAACTAAGTTTCATTGTGTTTTACTTTAATTTATCATCAGACATATCTTTGAGAATAAATCTAGGTCAACTATCTAATTAACCTCTGTCGTGCAATAAATGAATTGTTTTTTTTTAATTAGATGTTTTGTAGAGAATGGAGTCACGCTATATTGTGCCGAGTTGCAAAATCCTCTTTATCTTTACTGAAAACTCTGTATTGAGTCGAGCACGCCACATATTAAGGATTTTTGCTAAATTGTTTTAATTTCAGATGCGTCACTTTATAATATTTTTTATTTATAATTAATGCATTGCAATAGTTGCATAATAATTACAATTGCATAGATTTAATTATAAGATGGAATATGATGAGTTTGTTGTGCACCTATTGTGTTGTGTGACTTGTATTTTGAACATCGATATTAAATAGTTGTAAATACTATAAAGCGAGCAACACTTATATAGATTGGTTGGGGAAAAAGAATTCCATTATTTTTACGTGAACTTCAATACTTTATTTATCACGTACCGGACCACCAATTTTGGTCAATTATGTGGCGTTTTATTTCTTAATTTGTAGTCATTTTAAAAGAAGTATCATGATGACTTTCGTGAAAGTCTTCGTCTCTATGAGCGAAAACTCTAAGAATAGATTTTAATGGTCTTCTCTTGATGCCAATTTTTTATCACTAAGGAAGTTTCGAAATGCAAGAATAATATGGTAATCCGGACTTATGGTACATGCAACAAAAACTTGCCAACCAAGCACCCGGAATTTCTGGCACATACATATAGACATGTGTTGTCTTGATGGAATCCGACACCTCTTTGTCGGCAAATTTTGGCGGTTTTTGGTGAATCCCTAGCTACAAACGGTCCAGTTGTTGACAGTAGAGATTGAACAGTTGAATTTAGTATTGGGCCATTTCGAAACATATAAAAAAAATCTTGAAGTTCACATTAAAATAATGGATTTCGTTTTTGCCTAACCTAATTACAAGAGTAGTCGTCTATCTCGGAAACGGCCCTAACGATTTTAATGAAATTTTGTGTTAAGATGTTGTTTTGATTCTCAATTTATCTATATAGGTGTCGTCTTTTCCATAAAAACGCGATCTTCCAAAAAAAAAGATCGCCATCTCTTAGTCATTGCTATTTATTAGATAATAAATTCTTTGCCAACAATGAATTATACTGGTACATATAAAAGCTCTGTGTGAATACTAAATCTTCCGAAAAGAAAAACTGTTTTACGATGACAAATGGCAACGCAAAACGAAGCTAGTCCCGCAACAAATTATTGTAATTGTAGCAAAGTATTTTTTTTATATACTAGAAGGTGGCAAATGAGCAAGCGGTCACCTAAGTAACCACTATCCATTCCACATCTGTAACAAGCATTTGCGAGTTGCAGATGCGTTGCCTGCCTTTAATAGACAGAGGAGGGGATGGACAGAAAATGGACATTTATTAAGTTATTTCTTCGGTAATATTTCTGAGAGTTCTATAGTGGTCACATGGTAAATTATTACTAATAGGTACGTCCAAGGATTATGTAACATTGTAGAACAACCATGACAAACAGCTTAATTCTACAGTTCTAACAGTTTATTCTTAGGCACATGTAATTGATACAAACTTCAGCTTTAAATACCATATATCTATGAAATTAGTTGAATATAATTTATATAAATATGGTATTTAATTCTTGTATTAATAACAACCTGCTGGTGTTTTCCCTAACATTTTTGCATAATTGGTAATAGATAAGCATAGACTTGTAGAGTGCAACTGTCTCATGACGCCATGGCCATGATACGGATTTATAGGTGAAGGATATTTTTTATTATTATTTTTTATTTTTCTTTATTTTCCAAAGAATTGTTTGGAACAATTTCTGCCTCTGGGTTTCGTTATCGAACAATACGACAGAGCTCCAGATGCCATCCCCACCACTTCGATGGTTAGCATTCCACAACCGTGCGGTTCTCGCGGAACTTCCTGCCTCGCACAGCCGCGTTGTGGAATGATCTGTCCTCAGTGGTATTTCCAAACCAATACGACTTAAGGGCCTTCAAGAAGAGAGTGTGTTCTTTCATTAAAAGCCGGCAACGCACTTGCACTTCTTCTGCTGTTGCGGATATGATGGATAAGCGACCCGCTGCTCGTTTGAACCTTTATTCTACAAAAAAAATCTGAAGCTGATTCTATACATAATAATATAATTAAACGGAGGAGTTTGAACGCGTTATCTCGGGAACTACAAAATTATTATTTTTGTATTTGACAGACAGTTCAGGACGCACTTAGCTACAATAAACAGCGCGACGGATAAAACCGCGGGGCTTAGCTAGTATTTGCTTTTAATTAAATTGGTTTATTCATACTCCAGTTTAAACTGTTTTAAGTCGTTTATTGTGTTTTTTTTTTGTATTTTTGTTATTATACGATTTGCGTCAAATAAAGTCAGAGAGTTTTATTTTAATAATATTTTACGCGGTTTCTTGTAATTTTATTAATTTTGGGACCGTTGACCTCTTTACATTGGCTTTTATCATTGAAATATATCTATGTACATTGTGGAATAATGGGAAACCCTAGCCCATGCTAGTTAGAGTGACTAAACGTTACTCTGAGTTCTGTTCTTAAACAAAGAAAAATGTTGCTTACCGTAATAAAAAAGTAAATGTGAAAATTTAGTCATTTAGTCATCTGCCTTATTGTTTGGCTTGCATTGTTATCCGAACTTACCTGAATCACATACAGCTGTCACGGTGACAGGTGACACGGCGAATGGTTGTCACTCATCCATTGTGCCATTGTAGGTTCTTTAAAAATAAATAAATGTATAATATAAAAATAAATCCGTTATTCCAAACAAAGATCACAGGCGTAGCGGTAAAAACTTGGAAGCGGTTTCTTGACATTATGACTCTTGACACTTTAAAATAAAACGCCAAATCTTTTGTACATTTTGAACAATATTTGACCGTAATTCTGCTATTACCAAAAAGTTAAAATATATATAATGCTATTTAATCAATTTTAAAAAGGTCGTATCTGCGTTTCAATTAAATAGAAAAAAAACTTTCTTTTAATTGGTTTGCAAAAATACAAAGACAGACAACGAACATCAGATAATATCACATTTGTTAATATATATTTAATATATGTATATATACGGATCGGAGTACTGAGTACAATAATTTCTACGAGTAAGTTGTAGCGTGTAAACATCACTGAGTTTAAAAAAACTAACTGAAGTTTGCTCGATCCCACGCCATCTGAAGCCAGTCAGTCTTGAAGTTCCCGTAAGTCCTTCTTCATCTCATCTTTCCAACGATATTTAGGACGGCCGATACACTCGGCTGGCTCGGCCATTTGAAAAGATAGATGACCGTCGGAGCGTGAAGAGGCCACATTTGGGACGGCAGATGAAGCCCAGACGGCCGTCCTCGTTGAGTTTAGGTCTAGAAAAAACTAACATTCTTATTTTGCTATCGGCAAATGTTACATGGCGGTAACGGTACGTGGCAACTTCGCTAGGAATCATATCGTACCGTTTCAAAATTGGCTGGCGTACTGACTTTCAAGTGAATTTCAAAACATTGTTAGAAAAGTTGTGAAATGAATATGAAACCAATCTTTAATTTTTTTTTAAACCTTGGAACAATGTTTTAAATTTGTAAAAGTAAATCAATCATTACAAATTGTAACATACCACTACCATGTATAAACAGCTAAGCAACGCATAAAAAAAATGCGACCATGCAACCAAATGATGTAAATTTATGGTAGTTCAACAATGTGGCCTTGAGGATCATACAGTCATTCCACCTCCACCTCAGCCTATGATCGTCCACTGCTGGACATAGGCCTCCCCAATTGATCGCATCATTGAGGGGAAATGTGCCAT
>DWLR01005629.1:0-10773 GCA_018246295.1 Papilio alexanor hazarajatica
ATATATATGTGTGTGTGTGTGTGTGTGTGTGTGTGTGTACAAAAAACTCAACTTCCCTTATTTTCATTACTATTAAATTTGTTATTTACACATTTAATGTGACAGCATATATGTGGCGCACATATTCTTTCCTGAATAATTCCTTTCAGTCTTAAAACGCCACCCACTAGAGATAATGTCATAAAATTCAATTCAATCTCTTATAATAACATTCCTCACCGGACCATTTAAACGGGCGTGTAATCAAGACGCCATCTTAAAGGCGCACACATTATCTGAACATTATAATATTTCAACTATAACCACAAAGATAAGGGCACCGCTTATCGATATAAAAGATTCCGGATCACACACGACGATGCGTGGCGCTATTGTGCTCCGGTTTACGACTGACCGACATAAGGTTGTGGATTCTACGCCCATTAAACTGGAGCCGCTCGCGTGACCCATATTTATGATTTGGTTGAAGGGTTAAGGTTTGTTTTTGCCTATACTATATTATTATCCTTTTATGAATTCAGATAGCTAATTCCGAATGCTCGAATGACTGTCATAGACTAAATTAAACTTATTATTAAAATGTACATGTCTTTTTACTTTTCTACACATTTTATGTTCTTGTGAAACATACAACTCGTTACGTAACATTAAATTGAAATAATTACTTTGATTAAACAACTGTATAATTTCGTTGATTTCAATGTTAATTTCCGAAGAAAAAAAAAACTACATACTACTTTTTCAATTATAATTCTAATAATTTTTTCTGCGTTTTTGAAGATTCAGAACGGGGCTATGATAATGTATAAAGTGATGATCTGATTCTAGTATTAAAGTAATTGGAGTAAACGTTAACGGTAAAGAAGTGAAGTACGTTTATCAAATTAACGACATCCAAAAGAAAGTCGATATAAGGAGTACCCGTAACCGACAAGCAGGTATGTGTAGATGCATAGATGTAGAGGCGAGAGAGATTTTCCAGGATCACTCCATATGAAAATCCGTTATATCTGCCTGCCCTTAGACAAAAGAACTTTGAGGTATGGCATAAAATTGAGCGAATCACCTTCAAAGAAGTTTGGATATTAGTTTCCAGAGTTTCGACTTTTTTGCGATTGATATAGTTTTCAAATATTTTTGATAAATTATCTATTAAATATGATTGAAAAATTTAGTGACATGTATAATAGAAGATAAAAATAAAAATTAAAACGAAGATCTTCCAGGATCGCGATAATCTCTGCTTCAAAATTGTTGAATATGTTATACAACACTGACCAAGATTCAGGACTAACCGGTTGGCGCAGTGGTAAGATTCACGCCGCAGGTCGTGGGTTCGATTTCCACCTAAGACAAACATTTGTGTGCATTAACATGTCTGTTTATCTTCGAGTCTGGCTGTAAAGACCACCGGAGGGCGGGCAGCGGCGTCCTTTTCTTAGTACGGTGGAACGTACTGCGATCGCCAACCCGCCTGCCAACCGTGGCAATTAGGGCCCAATATAGGCCTCCCCCAATGATGCGTTCAATGGGGGAGGCCTATGTCCAGCAGTGGACGATCATAGGCTGAGATGGGTTATACAACACTCAAGTTGCTTAGCAGTATAACTTTTACATCAAAGTGATGTAACCATCATCTCATCATTTTTTTTTCTTCACAAACGTGGCTTTTTCTAAGGTAAAGTCCGTCCATATTGATCACAAATTTTGTATCCAATTAGATTGACTATAAATATTTCAAAAGTGTACTAATGAAGCAGACTACAAACTGAGCAAGTTTAAATGATGCCATCGTAACGGATTCTGTCAGAAAAATGTTTAACTTGTCCATCAGTGACAATATTTAACCATAAAGCGGAACGTTAAAGATAAAACGGTTAAATATTATAGATTGGAATATCACACTAGCAAAGAATCTTACTGGATGTGATCCTACCTTTCGAAACTTATTAAACTAATGCAAAAATCAACGTTAGCGCTTAAAAATAAATTAATATGACAACAGTAATATCCTTATAATTATATATATATATGAATATATATGAATGAAATCGATGGCCAACGAAAGTTATGGTTTCAAAACATATGTGTTAATTAAAAATTTTATGTAAAACACAAATTAGTTTCGTGTCTTGATTTATTGGTTTGTCTTACTAATTTGGAACGATGACTCAGTTTCTATGACCCGGACGGTATTATGACCTACAGGTGAGATTGGTTTTTCGAAATCGGTATACAAAGTATGGTGCAGTGTGTACCAAATATTTTAAAATAAAATTAGTTATTAATTTAACAAAATAATTCAAGTTGTACAGGTCTTATAACAACAGGACAGACATACATACTTACAAACACCCGGAGGAACGTAACCCTCCTGTCGGTAGGGCAATTAATAGGATTTTTTTCCGAAACACCAAATATGGGATCCGTTAGCTTCACATAGAAATAATACTGGAATTTCTCAATAATCTATTTTCTAAGTACTTAAACATCTCTAGAAATAAATCTGAGTACATTCACGTCTTACAAAATTATGACATAAAATTGACGTCGTGTCGACGAGCGGTCGTTTGCGAATAGTGTATGCAGAGTCAATAGTGCTTGTAAATGCATTTAAAAATGCGACCGGATCCCCGAGTAAGTTTTCGTTCATGAATCACGAATAATATATTGTAAAAGCTTTCAAGGTACAAACAGCCGTAAAAAAAACAGCCAATGGATGGTTATTCAACTAACAATCCTGTCAATTTAGTCGCAATGTCAAATCTATGGTATATTAGCATGGTAGATGCATATTGTTTTAGACTTAACACAAACGTGAACAAAACTTGCCCATTTAATGTATTTTTAATGATGATGATAGTTAACTATAATTATTAACAAACAAAATTAACAAAAACATACTACACTTATGAAAAAAAAAATATGTCGAACAGTATAATAAATAATTTAAAACAATATCGAAATTTCTAATTTTCCTCTCACTAGGCTTCACCTGCATCGCGAGTAGCCGCTTCAAATTACTTAAAAGGATTTATAGAGTTACAAACGAAAATTAAAAAAAATTGAAATAAATAAAATTTCATATTAATATAGTGTTATTTTATATCTCTATACTAACCCATTTTAAATGTTTTCTTAATAAAGTTAACTTAAACATGTACGTAAATATGATTTCCCATAAAAGAGACTAGCGATTTAATAAACTTGTGGTAAACCTATTGCATAGGTTCTGTGTGATTGCTTACTAGCTATTTAAATACTAGTCTAGCAATATTACACGCTTAGGGAAATGGCTTAGAGCAATGCTAATGATTAATTGCCGGCAACATTGTAACAACTATTATTGCTTTAATGGGAAGTAATATGCTGTACTCGAATGGGAATCCAAGGCTCTACCTCCCAATGGTAAATGTGAATCCTTTACAGAGTAATAATAATAATTAGATGCAATGATATTTCTGTTGATACAATGTACTCGTTTATCAATATTTTACTTTAGTTATTCATTCACACTTTCAACCGCCGCGTTGTTCGTCAGGTCATAGTCATCAGGTCGTGGTTCATTGAAACAAACTCTTCACATTTATTACATATAATATTAATATAATCTTGAAGTCACATAAGCAAAAGAGCTGCAAATGCATTACCAGCTTTTGTGTAAGATTTGAGACGGTATTTGAGACATTATTATACTCAAATTTCAAATGTTCTCCAAATGAAACCTACAAGTATAAATATTTAATATAGTGATGTATGTGTAGCCGAGGCATTCTTCATGGAATGTAAAAGATCAATCGCTTGTCTTAAATTGATCAATACCATAAACTAAGTTTACCTAACAACATTGTAAACATTTCAGGTAATCTGGATTACTCTTTATATCAGTGTTATCAAGTTTGTCTAAAAACAAACCTACTTCCACAACTAAATTACATGGTCTAGATAGTACAAACGATAATTATACACTGGTTAAACTACAATTCTAAACACAAATCTAAACTACAATTTGCTTCCAAACAAGCTATATAGAATATATTACAGTATATTGATATGTACAATTCTATAAAGTCTAATCTAATTCATTTATTTGTATTATATTGATTGTGATTCTTATCCGCCGCGGGTTCTTGTTTATTTCTTATGGAACAAAGAGACAAACGAGCAGTCGGGATAATGTTAGGTGACCGCTATTTGACAGAAATGAGGATAAACAGAAAAAAAGGATATTTCCTTTTCCTAAACATCCTTCCTGCGTCTAATCCAATTCTGCTTTCCATTCCAATCCAAGGGTGGGACGAGGAAGAGGACAAGAAGTAGGCCTCCGGCATCTCACTCATCAGACGAAACGCAGAAAATGTCTACTTTATGCCTGTCTTCTTTGAGGTTGTGTTATTTCACCAGTTGAGCCGGCACATATGACAGTCGATGTTATTGTTGCAGGCTCTACTACTGTTAAGGCTTCGCGCAGATAGCATAGCATTTGTGCACCAACATTTTTCCTCCTTTTCCACCAAAGATTTTTTGGAGACTTTCGAGGTATCGGAATATGGCCTTCACTTATGTTTAGTAAATTGTAATTAATGGTGGTCATTCAAAATAAGTTAAATGTATGATGGTGAACTGACTGACCGGTTGGCGCAGTGACTGCCTTGTTGGCGCAGTGGCAAGACACTTGTCTTTTGCACCGGAGATCGTGGGTTCGATTCCCACCCAAGACAAACATTTGTGTGCATGAAGATGTCTGTTTGTGTTGTGTCTGGGTGTAAAGACCACCGGAGAACGGGCAGCACCGTCCTATTCCTAGTACGGTGGAACATACTGCGATCGCCAACCCGCCTTCCAAGCGTGGCCATTATGGCACATTTCCCACAATGTGGGAGGCCTATTTCCAGCAGTGGACCATCATAGGCTGAGGTGGTGGTGGTTGATGAGGGTGCAAATCGTTTCTAAATCCATGGTGAAAATAGTACTTTAGAATGTATAGATTGTTATTTAAACCTCAATAGAGTAATAAGAAAGAAAAGAGAAAATGTAAGTGTACAAACGGATAACTCACTTACTCGTATATTATTGGTACATCTTGGAGATATTGGTGATGAACCTTGTGCGAAATCGCAGCTCTATGTTTCGTTGATCGTACATTCAAACATTCAGGATGATGCTTCGTATTAATATGGTAAATGTTGATAAATAAAATATAAAAAAGAAATGTTCCGGTGAACTTTTGAACTGCTGTAAATCTTTCGACGTGTGATTTGTACAATTTATTCGATAGTATTTAGCAACGTTCTGTGAATTGTTTTATAGTTGCTTGCATAATTAATTCAAAATTTTCTCGAAAATATTTTATTTCTGCTACTTAAGTAATTTATTTTCATTATTTGTAAACAAAAGTATATAGTACATAGTTCTTATCATAGCTTTTACTACCAGCTCCGCTCGGGGCATCATCTCAGCCTATGATCGTCCATAGCTGGACATAGGCCTCCACCATTGATTGCATTATTGGTGGGAAATATGCCATAATCGCCACGCTTGGCAGGCGGATTGGCGATCGCAGTATGTTCCACCGTACTAAGAAAAGGATGCTGCTGCTCGTCCTCCGGTGGTCTTTACATCCAGACTCAAGACAAATAGACATGTTCATGCACACAAATGTTTGCCTTGGGTGGGAATCAAACCCACAACCTGCGGTTCGGAAGGCAAGTGTCTTACCACTGAGCCAACCGGTCTCTTACCGGATTATGGAACATGATGGCTAATGATGCAGTCAATAGGGGAGGCCTATGTCCAGCAGTGGACGATCATAGGCTGAGGTATTTTTACACAACAACATATTTATACTGGGATTCCCTTTCATCAGTATTATCAACACCATGACAAATTTAACAGCTTTATTTCTTTGGACGGTGAAGCAATCCCCAGTCTTTCCTGCATTGTGGCTTACTCTCGGCTTTCTAATGCACAACTCAATACATATGAGAAGAATTAATGAATTTTTATGACCAAAAATAATATACACGGGTTCATGCTGCGCACATTTCTATCGGCCTCTTATATAGTATTCTATTAAATTGCAATTAAAGAATACTCGATTGATGATACTTTAATCTATACGTACACTTGATTACACAAGGTCGTTCCACCAATCAGAGTGAGTCGAAGGTGACCCTTATTAACTGACCGTGTCCATTTTCCGATTTTAATTACGTCAAGCCAACTTGAATCCAACAATCTTGTTATTTTTAAAGTAATTAATACTTCTATTAAAATATTGTAACACAGAGTGGGCGTTAACAAGGCTTTGCACTTAGGCGTATGCTAAGACTACGACAAGAAGTGTGTGGTGTGGACAATGGTAACAAGTAATAGTTAATCTTAATCTTCTTACTCTTCCCATTTTTTCTTATTAGGAAAGGGTGGGAAGGGGAAGAGGATTTGACGGGGATGGGGATAGATAGGAAAAGGACTCTCTAAGGATCTGCAACTCGCTAATGCTTGTTGCAAATGCCTATGGGTAGCGGTCACTTAGGTGACCGCTTGCTGGATTGCCACTTGTTTTTGTTTTGGTTTCTTTGTTTTTTTGTTTGTTTAAAAAAACCCTACTGACCAACTGTATGATTATCAACATTCATCATATCACAAATTACCTATGACACTCCGGGGAAGAACACGAATCGAATGACATTTCACTCTTCAAAATCAGCCAAGCTGTTTAGGCTACATACATACATCGATAACCGCGCATAAAAATATTACAAATTAACTTCTGTTTTGACCATTTAAAATATTTTAACGGCCGTTAAATTCGAATTACAACACATAAAATTCGCATTATCACGACACCTGGCCCCTTTTGCGTCAGAAACGAGTTCTTGTACAATTCTGTTAAAAAATATAAACGTCGTGGAGCTATGAAAGTAAACTTCCTGTACGCTACTAGAGATCAACGACGAATTATGAGTTATAGAATTATTTTTAAGATTTATAATATTAAAATATTTTCTAAAGATACATACGTATAAACGTTAAGATGTCTTCTTGTATCATATTGTAATTGTGTAAGGCGCAAATCTTTTTAAGCTGGCCTCAAATAATGTCTAGAGAAAAGAGAATCTAGAATACTAGCTTCATATCTGGCGTGGTCTGTGCAATTTGCAACATATAACTTGTATGTGTTGTGTTGTTTTAAACGACATTCTCAAATAAACATAAATTTGGAAGCAAATAAAGTCAACAAGTCATGGTTTAGGAAATGTTATTTTTATGTTTGAACCCCAATATAATTAGGAATATCCATTTTCGAACCACGTTTAGAAAAGATAAGATGGAAACTTTTATCGTAATGATAGAGTTAATAATATTTTACTACTGTCTCGTAATTGTACATCGTTTTGTCTACTTCACTTCTGTGCACAACACAAAAATATTATTTTAATGTTATAACTTAGCAACCTGTACAGCGACGTTGGGGAAATTTAGTTCAACATTTATAATATACTTAATCAAACCATAAGTGGTCTGGTTAAATGATGTTAACTAACGAGAGCTAACTAACACCCGTAGTTATTCCATCAGTAAATAATAAGGGAAACAAAGTGAATACACTGTTACTGACGTAAGATATTTTGAATACATTTCCTTCAGAAACTACTTATTTTGTTGTGCTTCATAGAAAAAAATTCTATTTTTAAATCAGTGTCTTTTATAATAAAATCTGTTGTCGATAGGCGACAGCATTGCATTTTTATTTTCAATAGTGATCCCTCACCGCCCGTGCCCCCGTGTCCCCTCGTCCCGCGACCTCATTAATTCTTAAACCAACGACAAAATATTGTGACGGCTTGCAACTTGCTTTTCCAAAACAATTTCACAAACGCAAACTATAGTTATTATAATTATAATACTTTTATTAAATTAGATGTAACAAAAAATATTTAATTAAAAATTGTAATTGAAATGAAAAATTTTCTAGTCGGTTTCATATTTAGCATACAATCGTCAACTACAAAAGTTGCGGTAGTAAAAAAGTATCTATTATCTTATATTTATTCTATTCATCTCATGTATCTGCGTCGAATGGCAGTGTAAGATCAAACTGTGAAAGTTGAAATCTAAGCTACAGAACTTTGTGAACCACTTTAAAAATCCTAGTAGTAGTTTTTAAGTTTAGAGGTACCAAACAAACAACAACAAAGATTTAGAAATGGTAGAGTGAGATTTTACGACCGAAAGAAACTGGATCGCAGCTGCGTTTTTTGAATAATATTATTTTATAATGTAATGATTTTTTGTACGTTCCGTCACTTTTTTTTTGTAATAAATACTATCCTATATCTTTCCCAATACCTTAAAGAATATGTGTACAAAGTTTAATAATGATCGGTTCCGTAGGTTTTACGAACGCCCCCCCTCCACCCCTTACCATTTCAACCCTTTTTTTCGCAATATAATATAGCATATTTTCTTTCCTAATGTCAAATCTATCGTTTTACCAAATTTACTCAAAATCGGTTTAGTAATTTATGCGTAAAAGCGTAACAGACAGACAGACAAACAGAGCTACTTTCGTGTTATAGTATAATATATAATATTAGTAGAGATTACGAAGAAAGAAAAAGTAACTCAGTTCAGTTCTTCTTTTAAACTAGAAATTTAAATGAAATTTAAGTTTCAGTTTAATCACTACAAAAATGTCACCTAAAATCTAAGGACGCCCATAAAAGATATGGACTCGATATTTGACCTTTTACAGCTAAGTGATGGTTCAGATGTAGCATTATTATACAGTTGATTAAATAACTAATCAAAATTTACTTAAATCGCCACATACTTTTAGTGAGACGGCATTTTTTTACCCAATATGTGACTTTGTAAAAGATTAAGATTATCAGGATATCCAAGGATACTTTATTATTTTTGAGGAGTAAAAAAGAACACATTTTGTAAATCCTGATAACAGGTGTGAATATTAATTTTTAAATTTAACAAATCCTATTTTTTATTATTTTATGCCATCTAGCGACCTAACGAAGCAACATTGTAAAAATTTTAAAAGTTAAACTTTTTACCCGCTTTTAAATAAACACTCAATCCCGTACAACCGAATTGTCCAGCCTAAGTAGAACCATAATCAGCTCATTAGACAATTTAGATCAAAGATCAAGTTACATTGACAATATTAAAATGTCTATTTTCAACTTTGTATTATCTTTGAACCGACGTTTTTTTTATAGATAGTTTTGAAGAAATGTTTAACGTAAGACTTTAAATTGATATAACTTTTTATTTATGCATCGATTTAGATCAAATAAAAATCTAACAAACCGCATCCAAATCGGTTAAGCCGTTCCTGAGATTAGCGCGAACGCTGTAACAGACAAAAATTTAAAAAATCGTTGTTTTGAGTTCTATAGCATTGGTAAATACCCCCTGTAATAGTTTTGCTAATTTATTTAACATGTACAGACACCGATCAGTTACTATTTCGTTTATGTATAGATTATATGATAAAAACTGGTCGGCTTAGCCAAGTCCTAAACTAAACCATGGCAACAGCATAAAAAATCCTTGTACCATATTTTTTGTGTTTTCCTTAAGTTGTACAAGATTAAAAACTTTTATAAAACATCTCAACTTCGTCGGTAATCGCCGGCATTGTTTGAAGAAATTCTGCCCTAATGAAGTCATTTTCCTTGCATTTAATATGAGAGAAAAAAAATTTAAGCCGCGCTCCGTTGTAAAGGGTTAGCACCAAAGTAATCGAGTGTCATTACTCGACTATGAATAAATTACACAAGTTCCAGGCTCCACTTTGTGCGCCGCTACAAGTGCTAAGCGGAAGCGATTTTAAAATTGTGCTACAGTTGATTGATGTAATTTTCAAAATTATATTAAAACACACACATACTACTAAAAGCCCGCGCCCTGCGCTCTAAATATGTTAAAATTAGATTATCGCTAGATTCGATACGATATGTATATTAAAAATTTGAGTACTGAAGGTTTTGACCATATCCTAGAATAAATTAGTTTTACCACTGAATTAATTCAAGATTTAGTATCTTCTTTGACGCGAACAGCGGCTTCTTTGATATTTGAAGAAGACAAATCACAAAATATAACTATAATACTTACCTCTTGAACTGCATAAAATTCTGTTTTCCTAATTTCTGATCCTGAATGATAATGCGTCGTTATGGTGAGACATATCTCCATCAGAAGAAGCAAAGTCGTTTTTTGATAAACTTAAGATTTTCTTTGACTCGCTCATCGCTTCTGACTTAATTCACAGCGCAGTGTTCGTATGAACCCGGGGTGAGCAAAATTCGCTATTATGTAGCATTGACTGCGCCAGCACCGCCCAGCACTAAAATTGTTCTGGCCGCCTGAGGCACATTTACTTTATAAGGTGCAGCTTTGAGGTCTTTTAAAATATTATTACGTGTGTAAATTATATACGACGCTTGTACCCTCGATAACATAGGTGTACCTTTTCATACACCCAAGAAGGCTGATACGGCGGAAATGAGAACACGACATATTTATTTTATATGATACGCTAGATATTTTTCTAGGAATACAATGTTACCAATTGAGTGTATGCGTTGTAAAAGTTCACTTGAAACAGTTTATGTGAACATTAGTGAACCACCTCAGCCTATGATCGTCCACTGCTGGACATAGGCCTCCTCCATTGATAACATCATTGGTGGGAAATGTGCCATAATCGCCACGCTTGGCAGGCGGGTT
Organism: Papilio alexanor hazarajatica; assembly: GCA_018246295.1. Taxonomy (NCBI): domain Eukaryota; kingdom Metazoa; phylum Arthropoda; class Insecta; order Lepidoptera; family Papilionidae; genus Papilio; species Papilio alexanor. The sequence goes on from DWLR01005629.1 coordinate 10,756, forward strand.
GGCGATCGCAGTATGTTC
>DWLR01005630.1:0-10771 GCA_018246295.1 Papilio alexanor hazarajatica
TATTTAAATCTTTGCATTTTTTAATATTGATTCCAAGAATTTTTTGATTCACCCTCGTATATATATATATATATATAAAATTATAATTTATTTTTATAAAAACCTGTTCAAATTTAGAGAATCCAAAAATCTGGAGAATAGCAACATAGCGCCGCGTGCGCAGAACTTCTTTCGTGAGACAGACTTTAGGTGAATAATCTGAGGATATGAGGATGGGAAAAAATAATTTTTTCAAGCGCGTCTGAAATTTATAGAGGATGTTAATTAGACCTAAAAGAAATTACCGTGCAAAAACTGACGATTCGGAAGTGACGCAAGCTTGAACGGCTTATGAAAATACAAAAAATGCCATTTTGAAATATTCTAGCGCGTCAGATTTTAATGCTTATGGTTCACTTTAATGTCCTAGACATGTTGTTCAATAAATAATCTGTCGATTATGTGGAACAGTTTTCTTAACCTGGCGATTTTTGGGATTTTTTTTCACGCTTTCCTATTTATTTAATGTTGGTTAGAGAGATACATAAATCACCAGTCAAAAGAGTTCCAAACAGAACAGCAACTCATTTATTTTTACAGCACCTTGTAACTTTTATAGGGTTTTTGGTGGTGAGGTTGCTTTCTGGCCTACCATCCAACAAAGGTGGCGTCGGCGTTATATATAAATAAAATATCACTATTTGTTTAGCAGATATTAGAGACTGTTCAAACCAAACCTATTGTAAGAGGGAGGTTTATAAGACTTTTGGAGTGAACATGGCCTTAATTCATTTTTTTATTTATATTTTGGTACAAAACAAAGTTGCTTTTTGAGGCTCTGTGTCTCATTTAAAGCACCGCAAATGGTTTAAAACCCGTTTACACCATCATGTAGATAAGTTATTCCAGATTATTTATATGCACAGTATGTTATAATTAAAATTTTGTATGCATCAGTGATTCCCAAAGTGGTTCAGGTGGACCCCATGAGGTCCACGGCAGCCTCACGGGAGTGTATGTTGGCGGGAAAAAATTGAGGGTTCACAAGTTGTAAGTGGGGGGTCCATGAGTTGTTAAAAAAATGTAATGTTGCCTTGCCTTTACCTATCAATATGGGCAGATAATATTTAAAAATGTTAAAAGTGATTTGGGAAAAAACTACCGGAATCTCTGATATACATGAATCAACAACATATTTCAAAACCTCCAAAAAAGCCCCAAAAAATTGACGTTCAAAGCTTACGTGAGCTAAACCATGGGATATACATACATAAAAATGGTTTAGGAAAGAGTTGTAGGTCTCCAGAAATACTAAATAAAACTCCGCGATGAGTTACTCTATCTGGTATATTGCCAATAATCTATTTTTCTTAAAAAAAATCATTTAAAATCCGCACGTTATTTACGCCGCTTTTTTTCGAATTCCTTACAAATCCTTATCCAATTCAACGCATCAATAATTTTGAACATTAAATGTAGATTATAGTTGCGTTTTTGCACTAAATCGCTTTGAAATATACTTTAGAAGATATGAAAAAATTAACAACCGCCGCGAAATAGATGCTTACGGGCCGGTCACTTTGTATTCTTATAAAGCCCAATTCGCCATACCTTCGGCCAACTTTCATACAGTTTTCACGAATAAACTAGACTTTCAGAAAGGATTACGTATATAATTTATTGAATTGGATAAAACATTTTAATGAGGTAAACTGTTGAGAAAGCTATTGGCGAGTACGTGGTATGACAGAAAAAATATGCAGACAACCCATGTCCGCTAGTTATTGTGTAAAGCCATAAGCGGATCTGTGATAACTATGATCACTGAACTGGCGACATGGCAATGGAAAGTGTGAGGATGGTGTCAGTTCCAATGAGCAAGAGAGAAAATATAAGTGAAAAAGAGGCGCAGAGCGGCAAACACATGCTTTACTGCAGCTGCACGCACTAATCTTTGTTTGTGATTTATGTTATATGTTTATTCGGCTTTTTGAAATCGTCAGATTATCTTTTACTATCGGTCAAATGTGTTATGTTTGATATTTTAAAATAAAAATAAAAAAATTCGACCGCGCTCGAGGATGTCTAGGTGACCTATTTATTTGCAAGTTTGAAAACATGAAAACAGCCCCTCTTACCTCCAGACGCGCTTCAGTAAATTGACTAATCGATTTTTACAAGCTTGATGGACCACCATAAGCGTCCATCTCCATATAGATGACTGATATTTGACTTAGGATACTTGACAGGGTCCAAGTTAATGAATGGATATGAAAATCTGACGCGACTAAAACCCGAAGTCGAGTGGATTCGGCTTATTATAATATCGTAGGAAAACTTTGTTGACTGTCGCACCTTCTCCACTGTATCTCAATTTTGTGGAATAAACTCGATTATATTTCATAATTTCGTAACTAAATTGAGGAAGACCTACCGTATATCGACAGTACTTCGGCAATAGTTTTTACTAATTCCAAAAAATTCGCATAAATAAACAAAATAGATATTAGATATCACAATAATTTTCATTGGCCATAGGAATTAAAACAGCACAAAAAGTTAGTAGTGAAAAAATCTTTACATAAAATATTTAACAAAGTTTCACTAAATTTGATGGTGTCGTTGTGATGATGAGACAAGAGAAAGCGGCAACAGCTAAGAATGGCGCGTTGCTGTGCAGCTTACAGTGTATCAGATCGAAGTTACGATGCAATACTCACAATCTCGGCTCATACCGACAGCCAGGCACTTCTTGAAGCGGCAGAACTGGCAGCGGTTGCGGTTGAGGCGGATGACAAGACACTTGCCGTCGCGCAAGCACCGATACTCTATTTGCTTCTGTATGCTGCGCCGGAAGAAGCCCTGTAAGACCATCAACACGATCATAGCTTGAGTATAAACTCAATATGCCACCGCTGACCGCAAATCCAGTCTGATTTCTTTAAGAGAATGTGATATGTTATATGTTGTCTCAAATGAGTGGCATGTGTCACAGGGTAGATACCTATCAAATGTCTAGACAAGACACCAATCATCTGTGATATTCTTAAAGAACTACAATTTTCAGCAAGGAATCTAACTTAGTTCCGATGGCGTTACAGCTCTCACCAGCAGGCTTGTAGGCTGCGGAGTTTTCTATGAAGTTCTTTCTTACAGTACTTGTATAAATAACATATTTGTTTTTTAGTTTTGCAACTACTGAACCAATTTTTATAATCATTTCACTCATATTTTATAGTATTAGATGTGCGGTTAAAGATATGGATGAAAAAAGAAAACATGCGGAAGAAATGCGAATGTAGCTTATATAATAAGCTTAAAAGTAACACCAATGGTAGATAACGGTAGATAAAAGACATGTAACAGAGTGTGATAGAGTGTGTGTGAGATATGGATTTGAATGTGGTGGTAGGGGTAAGGTAAGATGGATGGACTGCGTGAAAGATAACATGGGCAAGAACGGAGTGACTACTGAGATGACGACTGACAGAATGTCGTAGAAGAGGGAACGTGTGCCAATGGGCAAAGAAATGATAATGACTATTAATATTTTATAGAGCGCTTCCAATGTTAGTTGACAGTTGTTATAGGGAGTGAGCAGAGATTACATACCTTGCAGCCCTCGCAGGATGTGACTCCGTAGTGATAGCCGGAGGCCTTGTCGCCGCACACCTTGCAGGGTACGGCGGCCCTGCCCGCGCCCCCCAATGAACCCCCCGCCGAGGCCCCAGCCGAGCCTCCCGCTGAGTACCCCAGCGAGCTCCCCGACAAGCCCCTGGACGAGCCCGCGCCCGCGCCGCCTCTCTCCGCCGCCTGCACTGCACTCACAAATCATTTACATGTTAATAACACGACCGCCCATCATCTCCATAATAATTAGGAAAAAAAAACATTACAATAAACACTTGATAAATCGGCAATCAAGAGAACAAAGCAGAGAGTATATTTGCCACGGTGATTTTTTAAGTAGCTTTCAAATTGCCTTTTAAAAGAAAATAGTAAAAGGATAACGGAATAAGACAATCTGACGATTTCAACAATTTGAAATAACAAAAATCGTAGATAAAATTTTGTGCGTGCAGTTCGCGTGTCCTACTTCGCACCTTTTCCCTTATTATTTCTTTCTTACCCTCTGGTACTGGCAAAATTGCGTCACTATTTCGCGTTGTTATGGCGCCAGTAAAGCTGTTCACAGATCCGTTCATGACATTATGAGTCAATGTAAGTGTTCATGTTTTCATGTATATTTTATAAATTACCATTTGTTAATTTATAATCTTATACTTTTGTAAAGTTATATGTTATGTATATAGATGTAAAATGATCTTTGTTTACATTAAACGTATTATAAATCGTCGCCTGCTTAGATTAAAAACGCCTAATAATAATAATACTAGGAAAGGAAGGTGGCCGAGGCCTCTTAACTGCCCTCATCGTGTATAACCGCGTAGTGTTCACCTTCCATGGTTAATACTTCGTGAAAGGGAGTAATGAGATCCACGCGGACCTTATCTCATGTGACAAATGGCTTACCCTCCTATCTTTGGTAAACGAGCAATGGCAGGACCCGGCTGTACAGAACGTTTCTAACCGGGCGGCCGTACGGAAGGAGAGAAAGGTGCTACAGGGTATTTTAGAAGCTTTTGTAGATACCAAATGCCTTCACTTGCTAAACTTCGGCTACCTCTCTGAAGAAACCGAGAGTTTTGTCTGTGCGATACAGGATCAGGTTATTAAAACCAACAACTATCGAGATATGTACATCATAATAGGGCGGCACTGTCGACGTTTGTCGAGCATGTCGCCATCCCGGCCACTCACTTAAGCATGTCATGTTCGGCGATTTCTAACACTGAGTATCGTAAAACATATTTCAAAACTTATAAAAGCGCCAAAAATTTGACTTTCATGGCTTGCGTATGCATGAGAACTATACCATGGGGGACATACACAAAAAATGATATAGGAAAGAATTATAAATCATGATATTTGGAGATCTTGGCATATCTCTATCGGCATATCTCTATCGGCATATCTCTATCTTCTATGGTTGGCTCATAACCACTTTAAAAAAAGTCGTACGTTATTTGTGACACCGTTTTTTCGGATTCAGTATTAATAGTTATCCAAATAAATGTGTTAGTAATTTTGAACATTACATCGAATGTACATTATATTTGCCTTTTGCATTAAATCGTTTTTCAAAAACATTAGAAGATAGCAAAATAATAATAATAAAAAAAAAACTACGCGTATTAGACAAATTCAACAACCGCCGCGATATATTATATGTACTCGCGGGCCGGGCGCTGTCTTGATACAAGTTACCCAGATATAACGTGGGTAAAGAAAGATCCGAGATTTCTTGGCCAGTAATGTAAAGATTTAATACTTGCTCTAGAGGGCTTCAAAGATTGTTACCCTGTTAATTAATCAACAAGGGTTATTTCCAAAAAATGTAGTATACGAGTAACTATTCAAGTTAGAGGCTCTCTCCTATTTAAAGTCCCTTATTTGTCAGATTTTTCTATTTATAAATCGCAATTATAGTTATTCATTAGATAAATAATAAAACTCGAACGTAAAAATCATAAATAAGGCGTACTAAAAGCAAACATAATAAGTGATGTGAGAGAATAAATTATTTCGTTTTTAAACTTAAAATAATTTTAAAAATTTATACAAAGTTGCTTAGTTTGGTCGCTAGAGGGTATAGAAGACAAAAATAGAATTAAGTAATTTTAAAATTAATATTCACACCTGTTATCAGTACATTCATAAAGTATTCTTTTTACTCCACAAAAGTAACACACTACACTTAGATAATCTTAATCTTACAAGAATTCATTGTCAAATATTTCGTAAAAAAAAAATCTCGTCACCCAATAAATATGTGGCGATTAAAATAAAATATTAATTTAACTAATTAATATTTTATTTTAATCGCTTAATTTTTAATCGTTTAATTAATCAACAGTTACAAAATAACCTAAATTCTCAACAATAATTACTTTTTCACAAATACGTACATAGCATATAAACTGTCACTTAGCGCTAAAAGGCCGAAGATCGAGATCATAAGTTTTAAGGGGCACTTAAAACTTTATGTGACAATCATAGTGATGAAACCGAAACTAGCACTTAAATTTCTTTACAGGCTCCCTTACAGTTAGAATTCGATGATGAAAATGGGCGTAAGTCCCTAGTGCTGTGTTCAGGTATTTGTGCAGGATGAGTTATCATTCATTGATTGGGTTGTAGTCTACTTGATCATCGAGGAAGGGAGCGGTCCTGTCCCCGACGGTCGTCAACTGTATTAGCGGGTTGCTACTGGCGGTGTGAGCGCAGACACGAAACTATTATGAGAACGTAATATAATTCATATGAGATATTTACACTGCGTTCTAAAACACCAGTGGCCGCACTGGTGTTTTGAGTAAATAAGTACGCAAGCAGTAAGTTTTGTCACGCGTTTTCATCGAATTCGAAAATAATTATTAATGAAAACGAAATAGCAGTAAGTATTGCACAAATCTCCACAATCGTTGGATACATGAAAAAGGTTTAACTGTGTAATTGGTTAACATTTTGTGTAAATTGGTTGAAATCGTATATCGTCATGACAATTGTTGAAAATGTCGAGAAAAGTCAAGCCGACTGGGAACTTTGAGATGTAATAAAACAATGAATAGTGGGATATTCCTCTTTTATAAGTCTATAAAAAGTCCGTAATTGTATATTACCATTCCTTTACGGATGACTCACATTAACTATTTTTTTTTCTTTAAAAAAATCAATTAAAATCATACGTTATTTACGACGCATTTTATTGGAATACATTATTGATCCTTGTCTGAGAAAGCTAGAGCATCAAATATAGACTATAATTGTCTCTTACACTATATCATGTTCACAAATTGTTTAGAAGACATAATATTAAAATAATCAAAACTACGGGCCGAGTGCTATGGTTTTTATAATATAAAACAAAACAAAACATGTTATAAAAAAGTCAGGTTGTTGATTTTTATGCGTTTGATGTAGGCCGATAAAACTAAAATATTTTTTCGTTTCGTTTTGATGCTTTGAAATTTATTATCAAATCGTTCCAGGGTCAGTTTATAGCTTTGTTTCTTATATAATTGTAATAAAATGGGGTGCACACAATAGCATTCAAAAAGACGTGCATAAACACTACAATATTTATTATTTGGTAAGGTTTAATAATTTAATTAATTTTAAGGTTTAACTTGAGAAATGAGGAATGGAGTCTGGAAGCGCTGCTACAGCGAGCGGCGAGCAGCGGGTGGCGGGTGGCCGGTGACAAGCCGAGTAGCGGAGGCTGCGCGCTGTTCCGTGCAGATGGACGATAAAATAACGAGTTACGTAACCGGGCGGTGCTTTCTTCCGCGAACTGCGTTCGAACGACGGAACGACGCGCGGCGCCCCCCGCACCGCCAATCCGCCAGGGCTGCTTTGCACTACTAACATCAAACTATCTAAATCGGAAGCTTCTCATTCCTCAGAAATAATAGGAAGGAAAGAATGTCCTACCGATGTCTTTTTTGTTTTGAAACGTTCCATTAAATTCGTGAAGGCATTAACGTTTTTCTACTTGAACGAGCTCTGCGATTACATGTACTTCATTTCGCTATATTAATTGATCGAAGAGACGAAATGGAATGGGAGACACTGTCCTGCCTTCGGGCGTTATGTGCCTCGTATTCAAAAATATTTGCACAGCCCTAAGATGTTTTAAAGCGATGATTGCAGTTCAACAAACTGCGCGCGAGTCGATCGTTGAACCTGCACTAACCGTTAGTCCATCTCGCTCCCGCGCAGTGCAGCCCCATTCTGCGTCTCGGTTCGATCTATGTTATAGGATGTTCGCCTATTTCCATTGCAAGTATTGCCCTCTAGGAAATTGTCGGCGAATCGATGAGCTTGCTCGCACTATGCAATGCCAAGATCGCGATCGGGCATCGCGTGTACATTTATTAAAATAACGTAGTATTAAGAGTTGATTGTGAAGTCATCTTTCTCCTCCTCTAATAATATCTTTGAAATTTCGTCAGTCAGTACATCCCTTCAGGAGTTTCAAAAAATTTACGTTCAATTTCTACACAACCGGGTCAGTAATTAGTCGTACACTAAACTCACTAATATTTTAAACAATTGAAGACGATGTATTACATACAACAGTTGGTTGGACTAACTGACCCTCATCTACATACATATTATTCTAGTAGACAAAAAAAATAGATTACATTTAACTTATTACTAAAAATGTAACATCAATCAACTTAAGGACCAAAAATTTATAAATACAAAAATATAACTAAAGAGTATATTTCTGATAATAAAATGTACATAAACCACTTCTACGTATTTAATCAAAAAAGACTAAAGCACCAAATTATCGGCCAGAGAATCCCAGAGAGATTATTGATTTCCGTTTTGTACAGTACTGTCACATTTCACTTTCGCTTCTTCTACATCCACGATTACGCATGGGTTGCAAGTGCGCTTAGTAGTGCGAAAGCCTTTAAGCCCTGTCAACACTGACTAAATCCCAGATCCCGCGGGTACCAGACTTACGACATTTTTGCAAAGCTGAGAGTTTCTCACCACATACAGAGATGTGTGAAATTAAAATTAGTTTAAGTTAAATATTAACTATTAACGTATTAAGAACGGAAATGAGGTGTACTACGGAAAACCACAAATTTCTCAGTCTAAAATGTGACGATTTAACCCATATTACATATAAACAAAATTGCTTTGTATAGGCGCTATAGGGCTTCAAGGATGATTTTTTAAATATCTCGAAAAGCCTTCAAGATTTCATTCATTTTTTAAGTACGCGTCTGTACCAACAAACCACATCTTTTTGTCGAAGTAACTCATCAGTACAAGTTATAAAATCTAGAAAACAACCAACTTATAATTTAAAAATAATCTCATGCTCACACATTACTATCTTAACCAATAATATACATATATAGTTTAGAAAATATAAAAATAATTTACCTAGGCGCAAGCGAAAAAAATTTGGCAAAGTGTTCGCAGGCTGGGAACAGACGAAAAAAAGCCACCGGCCTGTACGTGATATGTCAGAATTTTTTTATAGTTCAGAAGCGAGCAAGCATATTCCTGATTATCTCAGCGAGAAAGTAACTAGGAATTACATTACGGCACTTAATCAAAAAGAGTGATTATAATTATAGGACATTTAAAAAGAATATTTACTTTAAACCGTTCCTTAAATTTTTAACCGAAATCGCGTCTCCTAAATTGACGTCCTTATTAATATGAAAAAGCTTGTCTCCCCTTTTGGTTCGAATACGAATAGAACGCATGCGACCTAAAAGATCGAGAGAAAAGAGAAAAACCGTTTTCTACAACTTACACCTTCGAGTGCTATTGAAATTGTAAAAGTTGAGTCCTTGACCCTTGTCCTCTTATCTTTATAATAAAATAGTCCGCGTGAAGCTTGGGCCCAGAAGCCCGAGTAAATCTGACGCTTTCACACGAGAGGCCTACCCACTGGGCCCAATGTAGACTCAAAAATTAACTGACTAACTAATATAATAACGTTATATATATAAGTATAAAGTTATGTTAATATGACATTCAAATATAACTGAAGCTATTTTTAATCGTCTTTAAATAATTAAGGAATAGTCAGTAAATAACATTTTTTTATGTTATAATATTTATTTTAAATTATAAATAAATAGATAATTTAAAATTAATATTGTTCAGTACAAACATATATGCTGTGAATACCTATTGTTAAGGCGAAGATGCAGGAGGCAGTAGCAGCTTGTAAGACTGCAACGACGCCGACTGCCCGGCGATGATGCGGTGAGCGTACGGTAATGTATCGGCAATGGGCCAGCACTCAGAACTGTACGGCAATAGGTCCTGCGCAGCGCCACGCTGTCGGCCGCCATCGCCGCTTCCCGAACGCGACTTCGTGATACAAAACGATCGTCGCACTCTCCGATACTTCACACTATGTCCCTACTGATACAATGCTCCCGCGACCCGCTTACAATAACAAAACGTTCATTCTTTTTCCGCACACTAATATTGTACTGAAATAAACTGTATTCTTTTACTGCTTATGCAAATTATTCTTTTGCCAAATGTATATTTTTCTGACTTTATTTGACCGTGGCTACGATATAAGGAAATTTGATGGTTATGAAAGCAAGACCAAAGCGCCAACCAGAAAGAAATGCGCAGTGGAGATCTATCGTCTGAAATGACAATCATTGTTACTATGGCTCTGTTCTCTAGGCAGCCGGCATAAAACACTTCTCTTGCACTGGAACATCAACGCATGTTGATCAGTATGAATGGGAGGAGGTTCCAAACGTTTTACGAGGCAACTCTAGTTGCCTCAGCCAGTATCAGTATCCTCGGTGTAGACATATCAAATGACATTCAGTTTCGCGGTCACTTGGAGGACAAGGTCAAACTGGCCTCCAAAAAGCTTCGAGTGCTCAGTAGATCGAAACAGTATACCAGGCAAACCACAGCCTCAAACTTTATAAAGCACAAGTTCGGCCTCCCATGGAGTACTGCTTGCACCTCTGGGCTGGAGCTCCATAATACCAGCTTCTTCCATTTGACCGAACCCTAACTGATCGGCTTGATTCTCTGGCATTGCGCACCACCTTGATGGTTGGCATTCCACAACCGCGCGAAACTTCCTGCCTCGCACAGCCGCGTTGTGGAATGATCTGTCCCCAGCGGTATTTTCAAACCGATACGACTTAGGGGC